>ML371356.1:71114-132315 GCA_005239525.1 Nicotiana knightiana | reverse complement strand
TCATCAAAGTAAGGGGTTGGGGGAAGATAAGAAATATAAGCACAACCCTGAAAGTGACCATCTTGACCACCACACATATCACACACATTCCACACATAAGATTGAGTTGGTGCACATAACTCGCTCTCGGGAATATTTTGATAATTTTGCTCTGGGTGGTTTCCTCCATAATATGCATAATGAGGATCAAAAGTAGAATTACCAACATAACTCTCATAATTCCATGATGCCATGTTTTAACAAATAAAACTAAAATAAAGAAAATAAAAATCAAATACTAAAAAAAAAAATCAAACATAAAATCTAATAATAATATGCACAATTACAGCTACACTTGATAATACCATTAATTCTCCGGCAACGGCGCCAAAATTTGATCACGCTCAACTATGTCTTGTAGAAGACTAAGTGAGCGTTGCAAATATAATCCTGGGGTATTATGCCAAGAGTCGATCCCACGGGGAATTGACGTATCAAGCAAGTTGTTAAAATACTACTCAACTGTAACCTAATGTTATTTAAATTACTAATACTAAAGATTAAAACTAAAGATTAACTATGCTAAGGTATAAACAATTGTAATAAAAATCTAAGGTTATAGTTTCCCCCGCTGGTGAACATACTTCTCAGATACTTCGTATAGATTGATTAGTTATCTCTATCAATCATGAACACTCTATCTACCATAAATCTCTCTCAAGTAATTATGATAATTTACTAGACGCACTCTCTCAAGTTACGCTAGCTAGATTGCATTACAGTTCACTTAGATTGCACCCGAAGTATCGTTATCTCTAATCCAACCTCTAAACCCTCGGTTATGACTTTCGTCTATACTCTGGGAGTGGTGTTGTTCAAACAATTACCTAAATATGCACTCTCTCTCAAGTAGATACATAATAAATAGGCACAGCTAATTGAGGGCCCTTCAATCAACTACAACAAGAACGTAGTTGAACAAATAGAGTTTAATCAACCAATCAAAGCTATATTAATATCACAATAAGTTTATTCCCCAACGGGTTCTACCAAAAATTAGCTAAACATGTTCAAAAGAATCAAATCTAAAATAACTTGCATAATTAAACTACAAAGTAATGAAGAAAATCTGTACAAATCGATGTTTTGCCGTCCGTATCCACTCTAATCTCGAATCCCTATTAATCCCCTTTTGTAGTTGTGTTTTAGGAGTCTATTTATAGGTTTAAGGTCAACCCTAACCGTGTAGGAGACTTCTATTTCAATTGGAAAACACTTAAACCCGTCAAAACTCGGATTTGGCCGAACTAGGCAGCCCCTGGCGTTTGGACCCAAACGCCTGGCTAACGCCAGGGTAGGTCTGGCGTTTCAGCCGTAACGCCTGGCTAACGCCAGGTAGGGTCAGGTTGTTTGGCTCTGTCGCCCGTCTATCGCCCGGGTGTCTCCTTTCGCGTATCTTTCGACGTATTTGCATCTTTTTAGCTCCGTTTCCATCTCCACTTCACCTACACATGAAATAAACTCCATTAAGCACATAACAAGTGTAATTTTATCATTAATGCGCATAAAATGTAAGGTATATCACATGTTAAACTATGCAATTTAGTCTCGCATTACTCATACACAAACTCCATTAAAGGGCCTTCAAGCTTGACAAGCACCCCCACGACCTATATAGTGCTAAGGTGAGTAATTCATCTCTATTTTCCTAAATTTTTACATGGAATTCAACTAGAATTAATTACTAAAACATCAAAAACCAAGAATTTGGATAGTACAAGCTAGGGATCTTAAGAATTTGATACATCACCCAATGATTGCCATGCATTCCAGTAAAGTGACATAATTATGATCCTTAGGCTACGGGTGAGTGATCCCTTCGAGAATTTTCGGAATCCAAGCGTGTGGGCCTGGGGTTGGATTTTGGGAATTTCTAAAGAATGTTGAATTTTTGAAAAAAAATAGAATAATTTCCCTACTGTGAGCATGAATTGATGTCATTATACTATATTTGGCTAGTTGCGAGCCGTCGAGGGTAGATTTCGGAGATTCGGGTGCATCCTTGATCCGAGGGGTGGTTTCGTCACGAGGTGAGTCTCCTTTGAAACCTTGTAAAGTGGAAATGTCACCATAGTTTCCTTATTTGCTATGTATATATGTTGTGGGGGGCACGTACATACCAAGTGAAGAGAGTCTGTACGTGGCGACTATATTGCTATGTCGGGTAGCTTTAGGACTGACGAGCATGCCACTATGTGCCATTTTGTACCTTGTATGTGTTAAGAGTTGTAATTAATGTCGAGGTGATATGGAAACATGAAATATTATGATTTAGATCCCATGCCTATTGCTTTCTCAGTTAATTATTTGGATTTGGTTATTTGCTATGTACTTGTTGCTCACTGTTTCCCATGCCTATTGCTTTAGCCATATTTTGTCATATATTATATTGTTGGACCTTAGTGAGTACCTAGTCGACCTCTCGTCACTACTCTTTCGAGTTTGGGCGGGATACTCACTTGGTACATATTTATTATGTACTCATGCTACACATCTTCTTCTTCTGTACTTGACTGTACAGGTCAGGAGGCTGGTACATCTGATTATCAGGCTGGTGTTAGATACTGACTTGAGCTGATTCGACTTCGCGGTGAGCTGCTCTTCCTGACGATCTATGGAAGCACCCCGGAGTTTCCTTTGTCATTTTCCCATCTACATCATTCAGACTTTGGGATTTTGTATATATATGTTATCCTTTTATATTCAGATAGTTGCCTGTGATACTCGTGACACTAGTTCCTGGCACACACGTAGCATATTTTAGGTTTTGGGTTGTATATTTATGCATAAGCTTATCTTTTGACTCATGTGTCGTATGATTTTATTTATGTCACAGGCTATCATCATGATTAATAATTGTTTAAAATTAGTAAACGTTGGGATAATTAATCTAATGGGAAGGGTAACAGTTGGTGTAATTTATGTTGGATTGCCTAACCTCGCTGTTGGGCACCATCACGACCTGCATTAGGATTTGGGTAGTGACTACGTGGTATCAGAGCACTAGGTTCGCGTAAGTCTAACGAGTTCCGAGCGAACCCAGTAGAGTCTTGCAGATCGGTACGAAGACGTCTGTACTTGTCTTTAGGAGGCTACAGGGTGTTAGGAAACCTCTACTTGTTCTTACTCTATCGTGTAGCCTATGATTTACTAAATTCATTCTTCGGTTCTCTCATAGATGGTGAGGATGCGTGCATCTCATGTTCTTGATCCGGGAGAGGGTGCTGCCATCGCCGCGCGAGGCCGTGGTAAGGGAAGGGGTAGGGCACATGCCCGTGGTAGGGAACGAGGGCGTCCCAGAGCTATACCAGTCCCGCCACCAGAGGACGCTATATTAGAGGAGCAGGATGAGGTGCCTCCAGCAGGTCCGGCACCCGTAGAATTTATGCTGGCGCCAGGCTTCCAGGCAGCCATGGGCTGTATGATGAGATTCATGGACACCATGTCCCAGGCTGGTTTATTTCCAGCAGATCCTGTCACTTCATAGGCGGAAGGGGGAGCCCAGACCCCTACTGCCCAGGCCGCAAGACAGACAACAGTATTACATCCCACCCCGGGTACACTGGCCGTGGATGATACCCAGCCTGTAGCGGCAGCACCGGAGCCTAGACCAGTTGTGGGTGGCGACCAGCATAAGATGTTAGACAGATGGACCCGCTTACGCCATCCAGTCTTCGGGGGTGAGCGAGGTGAGGATGCCCAGGATTTCATTGATAGGTGCAGGGATAGACTGCACAACATGGGGATCCTAGCGTCCCATGGAATGGATTTCACAGCATTCCAGTTAGAGGGCAGAGCTCGCAGGTGGTGGTAGTCTTATATTCTCAGTAGGCCAGCCGATTCTCCTACTATCACTTGGGAGCAATTCACACAGATGTTCTTGGATAGATATATTCCACCCTCTGAGAGGGAGGAGCTGAAGGGTCAGTTTGAGCGGTTAGAGCAGGGGCAGATGTCCGTGACAGATTATGAGGTCAGATTTTCAATGCTGTCACGCCATGCTCTTATGATATTACCCACCGATGCTGAGAGGGTTCGGAGGTTTGTAGCAGGTTTGCATCCAGGTATTAGGTCCACCATGGCTCGAGAGGTGGAGATGGGTACCCCTTACCAGTTTGTGGTCGATATAGCTCGACGGATTGAGGGATACCGATTGAGGGGCAGGGAGCAGGGTCAGCAGGATCAGCAGGACAAGAGGGCCAGATTTACAGGTGATTTCAGGGGTGCTCCAGCTAGGGGCAGGGGTCAGTTTGGAGGCGGTCGGTCCAGCAGACCTTCATATGCAACACCTCCACCACCTCCCTGAGGTGTCCTAGTTAGGCCCCAGTTCAGTGCCATGTTAAAGCACTCCTATCGTCCTCCAACTATTTAGAGTTCTCCCAGTGGTTATTCCAATCACCAGAGATCCTTCGATCATTATTTCAGTGTTATGCCCGAGGGCTCTCATCTCCCTCCGGCCATTCAGGGTTCTTCTTCTTCGGGTCAGTAGGATATGTCACTTATGAGGTGCTTCGAGTGTGGGAACTTAGGCCACATAAGGAGAGATTATCCCAGCTATCGGGGCAAGGCCATGCAGCAGAGTCACCAGCCTGCGATTTCAGCACCAGCAGTTTGACCGCCTAGAGGTAGGTGTCAGGTTGGCAGGGGTCGTCCTAGAAGGGGAGGCCAGTCTGGAGGGGGCCAATCAGCTCCAGATCGTTCTGGGAAGCTTAGTCTTCAGGTGCTCCATCCAGGTCTTATGATATTCCAGCCACATCAGATGCAGTGGCCTCAGACGCCATGATCACAGGTATTACCTCAGTATGTGGTAGAGAGGCTTCAGTATTGTTTGATCCAGGATCCACTTATTCATATGTTTCAGCCTTATTTGCTCCTTTTCTGGATGTCTCTCGAGAGTCTTTGGGATCTCCTATATATGTGTCCACTCATGTGGGCTACTCTGTGGTGGTAGACCGGGTGTATCGGTCTTGTGTGATCACCTTCTGTGAGTTCGAGACCAGAGCTGACCTTTTATTGCTCGACATGGTTGATTTTGAGGTTATTCTAGGAATGTATTGGCTATCTCCTCATCATGATGTGCTTGATTTCCATGCCAAGATAGTTACTTTAGCCATGCCTGAGTCACCTAGGCTGGAGATGAGGGGTTCTTTAGTTAGCTAAGCCAGCCGGGTTATTTCATTCCTCAAGGCTCGACATATGGCCGAGAAGGGTTGTTTAGCCTATTTTTCTTATGCGCGGGACACCACCGCCGAGTCTCTAACAATTGATTCCGTTCCACTTGTTCGAGAGTATGCTAATGTATTTCCTTCGGATCTTTCGGGCATGCCTCCGGACCGTGATATTGACTTCTGCATTGATTTAGCTCCAGATACTTAGCCTATATCCATTCCTCTTTATCGTATGGCTCCGAAAGAGTTGAAGGAGTTGAAGGAGAATCTTGAGGAGTTGTTAGTTAAGGGGTTCATCAGACCGAGTGTGTCGTCGTGGGGTGCTCCAGTTCTATTTGTGAAAAAGAATGATGGATCTAAGTGGATGTATATTGACTACCGCCAGTTGAACAAGGTTACCATTAGAACAAGTATCCCTTTCTGCGCATCGATGATTTGTTTGACTAGTTGTAGGGTGCTCGTGTGTTTTCTAAGATTGATTTGAGGTCAGGGTGTCATTAGTTGAGGATTCAGGCTTCAGATGTTCCGAAGACTGCTTTTCGTACGAGATATTGCCATTATGAGTTCATGGTGATGTCCTTTGGCTTGACTAACACCCCAGCAGCCTTTATGGATTTAATGAATATGGTGTTCAGGCCGTATATTGATTCCTTCATCATTGTCTTCATTGATGACATTTTGGTTTACTCCCGTAGCCTAGGGGAGCACAAGCAGCATTTGAGAGTTGTGCTCTAGACTTTGCGAGAACAGAAGCTATATGCTAAGTTCTCCAAGTGTGAGTTTTGGTTGGATTCCGTGGTATTTTTGGGGCATGTGGTATCCGGAGAGAGTATCAAGGTTGATCCTCAGAAGATCGAGGCAGTTCAGAGTTGGTCGCGTCCTACTTCCGCTACAGATATCAGGAGCTTTTTGGGCCTAGCAGGTTATTATCGCCGATTTGTGGAGGGTTTCTCTTCTATCGCAGCTTCATTGAGTAGATTGACTCAGAAGAATGCCCCGTTTCGATGGTCTGACGAATGTGAGGCGATCTTTAAGAAGCTCAAGACAGCATTGACCTCAGCGCCAGTTCTTGTATTGCCATCCGGTTCGGGTATGTACACGGTATATTGCAACGCTTCACGCGTTGGCTTGGGGTGCGTGTTGATGCAGGACAGGAGAGCTATTGCTTATGCTTCACGCCAGCTGAAGGTTCATGAGAAGAATTACCCTGTGCATGATTTGGAGTTGGCGGCGATTGTTCATGCTCTTAAGATTTAGAGGCACTATTTGTATGGAGTGTCCTGTGAGGTTAGCTTGCCGCACTTATTCAAACAGAAGGATCTTAATTTGAGGCAGCGCAGATGGCTTGAGTTGTTGAAGGATTATGATATCACCATTCTTTATCACCCGGGCAAGGCTAATGTGGTGGCAGATGCTTTGATCCGAAAGGCTGAGAGTATGGGTAGCTTGGCTTATATTGCAGTGGAGGAGAGACCTCTAGCCTTGGACATTTAGTCCTTGGCCAATCTCCTGGTGAGATTAGACCTTTTAGAGCCTCGTCAAGTTTTGGCACATGTGGTTGCATAGTCTTTGTTATTGGGAGAGATTAAGGCCCGACAGTTCTATGATATGTGCTTGGCAGAGTTTCGGGAGACTGTGGTTCAGGGTAGGGCCAAGGAGGTTACTATTGGCGAGGATGGTGTTTTGAGACTTCAGGGCCGCTTATGTGTTCCTAATGTTGATGGCCTGAGGGAGAGGATTCTAGAGGAGGCACACTGTTCTCAGTATTTTCTTCACCCTGGTGCTACGAAGATGTATTGTGATCTGAAGCAGCATTTCTGGTGGAGGCGAATGAAGAAGGACATTGTGGAGTATGTGATTAGGTTCCTTAATTGCCAGCAGGTTAAGTATGAGCACCAGAGGCCAGGAGGCCTACTTCAGCAGATGCCCATTCCTAAGTGGAAATGGGAGTGCATTGTTATGGACTTCGTGGTTGGGTTGCCTCGGACTTCGTGGAAAGTTGACGCGGTTTGGGTCATTGTGGATAGATTGACCAAATCGGTGCATTTCATTCCAGTGGCTACTACATATTCATCTGAGAGGTTGGCCTAGATCTACATTCGGGAGATAGTCCGGTTGCATGGTGTACCGGTGTCCATTATATCAGACCGAGGTCCTCAGTTCACCTTGCACTTTTGGAGAGCATTTCATAGTGAGATGGGCACCCAGATAGACCTCAGCACAGCATTTCCTCCTCAGACTGATGGTCAGTCAGAGCGTACAGTTCAGATATTGGAGAACATGCTCAGGGCATGTGTGATTGATTTCGGGGGTCAGTGGGACTAGTTCTTGCCTTTGGCCAAGTTTGCTTACAATAATAGTTATCAGTCCATCATTGAGATGGCACCATTTGAGGCTTTGTATGGTCGGCGATGTCGTTCACCTATCGGGTGGTTTGATCCTGTACCGACCTGGTGAGGGATGCCTTGGAGAAAGTGAAGTTGATTAAGGAGAGACTTCATACAGCACAGTCCAGACAAAAGAGTTACGCGGATCAGAGGGCGCATGATGTATCATTTATGGAGGGAGATAGGGTCCTATTGAAAGTCTCGCCTATGAAGGGTATTATGTGGTTTGGGAAGGAGGGCAAGCTGAGCCCATGGTTTATAGGTCCATTCGAGGTGTTGAGGCGAGTTGGGGAGGTTGCTTATGAGTTGGCCTTGCCTCCCAGCTTATCAGGAGTTCACCCAGTTTTTCATGTATCCATGCTCCGGAGGTACCACGCCGACTTCTCTCATGTGGTCGATTTCAGCACTATTCAGTTGGATGAGAGGATGGGCTACGAGGAGGAGACGATTGCTATTGTTGATAGGCAGGACCGCCAGTTAAGGTCCAAGAGAGTTTCTTCCATAAAGGTCTGGTGGAGGGGCCAACCAGTTAAGGAGGCGACCTGGGAGTCTGTGAAGGACATGCGGAGCAGATATCCACACTTATTCAGCACTTCAAGTATGATTCTAGACCCGTTTGAGGACGAACGTTTGTTTAAGAGGTGGAGAATGTAACGACCCGACCGATCATTTTGCATTATCGGACCCCGTTCCCCTAAATGAAACTTCCCATAGAGGCATTTTATGATTTATGACATGCGGGGACTGGTGGTCCGGGATTCGGAGGTGTTTAGAGTGCAATAGGAACAATTGGTTCCTTAAGGTTGGCCTTTAAGGCCAAGTTTGACTTCGGTCAACATTTTGGGTAAACGACCTCGGAATCGAGTTTTGTCAGTCCCGGTAGCTTTGTTTGATGATTTCGGACTTGGCCGTATGTTCGGATAGGGTTTCTGATGACCCGGGGCATTTCGGCGCCCAATATTGAAATAAGAAGCTCCTTAAGTTAATATTTTTGTTTGGAACGTATTTTTTTGTTATCGAGGTCCGAACGGAATTCCAAGATCGGGAATAGTTCTGATATGTTAATTATGACTTGCCTTCAAAATTTAAGGTCATTCCGAGTTGTATAGGTCGGTTCGGCGCGTTGTGAGTGAAGTCTAGAAAACTAAAAAATTTTAAGTTTGGTTCTTCGGGTTTGGGGTGTGACTTTGAATTTTAGCGTTGTTTTGGGTGTTCCGAAGGCTCGAGCGAGTCTGTATTATGATTTGGGACTCGTTGGCATATTTGGATTAGGGCTCAGGTGGACCCAGGTGCCTCCCAGGCACCCAACGAGGCAAAAAACCAGCTAAAACAACTGTTGGTGCAGCTGTTGCTGGTGTGACCGCTGGTGCGGGACCGCTCCTGCGGTCCCAGCCTCGCTAGTGCAGAAACCCAGGGGCCTCCAGCGTTCCCAGGTGCGGAACCATTTCCGCAGGGGCGGGTCCGCTGGTGCGATCCCCATCCCCCTCGCCATTTTTTGCAGGTGCGATTATTTTCTCGTCGGTGCGGGACCACAGGTGCGGTTGCTGGGTCGCAGGTGCGGAAACCCCTATAGGCAGACCTCTTTAAATGTTTAAAAAAATGGGTTGTCTTCATTATTTCTCATACACAAACTCCATTAGAGAGCCTTCAATCTTGAGCAGCACCCCCACGACCTATATAGTGCTAAAGTGAGTAATTCCTCCCTATTTTCCAAAATGTTTACATGGAATTCAACTAGAATTAATTAATAAAACATCAAAACCCAAGAATTTGGATAGTACAAGTTAGGGCTCTTAAGAATTTGATACATCACCCAATGAGTGCCATGCATTCCAGTAAAGTGACATAATTATGATCCTTAGGCTTCGGGTGAGTGATCTTTTCGAGAATTTTCGGAATCCGAGCGTGTGGGCCCGGGGTTGGATTTTTGGAATTTCTCAAGAATGTTGAATTTTGGAAAAAAATTAGAATAATTTCCCTAATGTGAGCATGCATTGATGTCATTATACTATATTTGGCTAGTAGCGAGTCGTCGAGGGTAGATTTCGGAGATTCGGGCGCATCCTTGATCCGAGGGGTGGTTTCATCACGAGGTGAGTCTCCTTTCCAACCTTGTAAGGGGGAATGTCCCCATAGAGTCCGTATTTGCTATGTATACATGTTGTGGGGGCCGCGTACGTACCAAGTGACGAGAGTCCATACGTGGCAACTATATTGCTCTGTCGGGTAGCTTTAGGACTCACGAGCATGCCACTATGTGCTTTATTTGTACCTTGTATGTGTTAAGAGTTGTAATTAATGTCGAGGTGATATGGAAACATGAAACTTTATGATTTAGATCCCAGTTGGCTATCCGTGGTATTGACACAGTCCTGTTGAGTTCACTGTTGAGTTGGTACACACATGTACTTATATTTATATGCACTTATTATCGAGTCAGCACACGAGCCGCATGTATGATGCACGGCCGTGGGTCAGCTTATTATTATCGAGTCAGCACATGAGCCACAGGTATGATACGCGGAAGTGGGTCAACTTATTATTATTGAGTCATCACGCGAGTCGCAGGTACGATGCGCGATCGTGGGTTAGCTTATTATATCGAGTCAGCACACGAGTCACACTTATGATTTGCGATCGTGGGTTAGCTTATGACCTCATCCCCTATGACCACCCTTATGACTCCGGCCGGTCGTCTTGTCCTGGTATGTGTATGATCACTTGAGTTCTGAGTCACTTAAAAACTGGAGTGTCAGGTATTGGTTAAGAGAAGATTTTGGTACTTTGGTGTTCCTTTCTCAGTTAATTATCTGGATTTCGTTATTTGCTATGTACTTGTTGCTCACTGTTTCCCATGCCTATTTCTTTAGCCATATTTCGTCTTATATTATATTGTTGGACCTTAGTGAGTACCTAGTCGACCTCTCGTCACCACTCTTTCGAGTTTGGGCGGGATACTCACTTGGTACATATTTATTATGTACTCATGCTGCACTTCTTCTTCTTCTGTACTTGACTGTACAGGTCAGGAGGCTGGTATATCTGATTATCAGGCTGGTGTTAGATACTGACTTGAGTTGATTCGACTTCGCGGTGAGCTGCTCTTCCTGACGATCTCTAGCAGCACCCCGGAGTTTCCTTTGTCATTTTCCCATCTACATCATTCAGACTTTGGGATTTTGTATATATATGTTATCCTTGTATATTCAGATAGTTGCCCGTGATACTCGTGACACTAGTTCCTGGCACACACATAGCAATTTCTGGGTTTTGGGTTGTATATTTATGCATAAGCTTATCTTTTGACTCATGTGTCGTATGATTTTATTTATGTCACAGGCTATCAGCATGATTAATAATTGTTTAAAAATGGTAAAAGTTGGGATAATTAATCAAATGGGAAGGGTAACACTTGGTGTAATTTATGTTGGCTTGCCTAACCCCGCTGTTGGGCGCCATCGCGACTTGAATTAGGATTTGGGTTGTGACAAATGACGAGGACCCTTCTAATGTGACCAACAACCCCTTGCCAGTACACAATGATGTTCAATTTGTGGGAATGATTGGCCGAGATCAAGAATACAATCCGGCTGGTCGAGTAGAAATGACATCAGGAGCAATTCAAGAAGGAACAGGTCTAAAAGTAAGTNGAGCCATTCAAGAAGGAACGGGTCTAAAAGTAAGTCCAAGCCGAGATGCGCCATTGATTGTGAAAGGCGCCCAGATCTCAGAGAAGGCAACTTTATTTGTTCCAAAAATCTCGAGGTTGGAAGTTTTCTCCAATGTTCCAAGCCCAAGGTTATATGTCCTTGGATGCCACCCCATCGCAAGGAAGAACTAGTGCGGTACGAAGGGTATAACTGATCCAATCATAATCAGACCTGTCATGCAACCCCCTGTGACAAACACGAAGACCATTACTTGGAACTACAACAAAACTGTGATGACTTACAAAGGCAAGGAAATCATAGAAGAAGTGGGGGAAACTGGAGGTTTGACTCGATCGGGAAGGTGTTACTCTCCAGAAGAGTTGAGGAAGGCCAATTGCCAATAAAGACACCAGTCACTGAAGAAGAGGAAGAAGTGTTTTTGAAGAAGATGAAAGTTCAGGATTACTCAATCATTAACCAGCTGAGAAAGAATCCTGCCCAAATTTCTCTACTATCTCTGCTCATACATTCAAAAGAGCATGCTCGTGTACTAATCAAGATCCTGAACGAGGCACATGTCTCAGAGAAGACAACAGTGAATCAATTAGAAAAGATGGCTAACAGAGTTTTTGAGGTGAACAAGATCACCTTTACTGATGATGAACTCCCCGAAGAAGGAGCCGAGCACAACAAGGCTTTGCACTTGACTGTTAAATGTGAGGGGCACTACATGAAGCGAGTCATGATTGATGGAGGCTCGAGCGTATATGTATGCCCTCTCTCCACCTTGCAAAGCATAAAGATCAATACAGACAGAATCTGACCAAGCAATGTCTGTATCCGGGCTTTTGATGGCTCAGCGAGAGATACCATTGGGGAGATCAACCTCACCATGATGATTGGGCCGGTTGACTTCGAAATTTTCTTCCAAGTAGTAGACATGGACACTTTTATAACTTTCTTCTTGGAAGGCCATGGATCCATATGGCCCGTGTTGTGCCATCAACTTTGCATCAGATGCTATTCGAACATGACATGTAAGAAATTATTGTTCATGGGAAAGACGAGTCATCCATTTATAAAGACCCGTTAATCCCTTGTATTGAGTCCAAGGAAGGATGTGAGTCCATTGTCTATCAAGATTTTGAAGTGGTTGTTGTGGACCATTTTGAGAAAGGAAGGCCCATTTTGCATCCTCGTATTTCCGCCACATCTGTAATGGTGGAGGCACTCATGCTAAGACAAGGTTATGAGCCAGGAAAAGGCTTGAGGCATCATTGCAAGGAATTTCGGAGCCCATTTCTCCGTTGAGTAACCAGGGTACTTTCGGTTTAGGCTTCAGGCCGACACAAGCAGACGAAGACGAAGCCAAACACCGCAAAAAGCACGGATGGGTCTTGCAACAACCCATCCCTCACATTTTCTACACTTTTGTCAAGACACGACTCCAAAAAGGTCAACGTTCCTCGGCGCAGGCAAACATTGATGAAATTTGCCATGGATTCAGTCAGATGTTTTCTGAAGTGAATATGATCCAGTCTGGTGAAGGCACTAGTCATGCCGATGTGCAACTAATTGGCCCAGATACCATGCTCAACAATTGGGAAGTAACTCCTCTCCCCACAAGGAAGAAGTCTTGGTAGTTTGCTTTTGTAGCTTCTTTTTGTATTTTGGGTTACTTTCAGGGTTGTAATCCAAACATCTCAGTATGATTGTTTTGTTTTGATGTTAACCTTTCATCCTCTCGAATTCAATGAAATGCAGTTCATTCTCGTATTAAATTTTGTATCTTTTCCTTTTCCTAATTCAANTAAAAAGCTGTCTAATTTCGAAATAATGCATCAAGAGGTTGAATATGACGAAGATGAGGCTGTTGAGGAAATAACAAGAGAGATGGAACAATTTGAAAATAAGCCTAAGCCCAACCTCAATGAAACTGAGTCCGTTAAAGGAGTCACGAAGAAGTTAGAGAAACAAAGATAAGCATTCACACTGAACAAAAAACCAGAGATTCCTTGATTCAACTTTTATTTGAATATAGAGACGTATTTTCTTGGTCTTATGATGATATGCCGGGTTTAAGTGCTGACCTAGTGGTTCATAAGCTTCCCACGTATTCTGATTTTCTACCAATCCAACAAAAGCAACGAAAATTTAAAACATACATGAGTGACAAAATCAAAGAGGAAATAATGAAGCAGTTGAGTGCCAACGTGGTCACAGCTGTCCGATACACCACCTGGGTGGAAAATGTTGTGCTTGTTCCAAAGAAGGATGGAAAAACTAGAGTCTGTGTTGACAGGGACCTGAAAAAAGCAAGTCCAAAGGATAATTTTCCTTTTCCAAACATCCACATTCTTGTAGATAATTGCGCAAAGCATGAGATACAATCGTTCATGGATTGCTATGCGGGGTACCACCAGATTCTAATGGATGAGGATGATGTAGAAAACACCACTTTCACCACTCCATAGGGTACTTATTGTTACAAGGTCGTGCCATTCGGTTTGAAGAATGAAGGGGCAACTTACATGAGGGCCATGACCACCATTTTCCACGACATGATGCACAAAGATATAGAAGTATATGTCGATGATGTCATCATAAAATCAAAGACACAAGCTAATCACGTGCGCGATTTAAAACATTTCTTCGAACGGCTTCGAAGGTATAACCTTAAGCGTAATCCAGCCAAGTGTGCATTTGGGGTTCCATCTGAGAAACTCCTCGGTTTTATAGTCAGCTGGAGAGGAATCAAATTGGATCCATCTAAGATAAAGTCCATTCGAGATTTTCCACCCCTTAAGAATAAAAAGGAAGTCATGAGTTTGCTCGGGAGGTTGAACTACATCAGTAGGTTCATTGCTCAGCTCACAACCACGTACGAGCCCATCTTTAAGTTGCTGAAAAAGGACGTTGCTATCAAGTGGACGGACGATTGCCAAAAAGCTTTTGATAGGATCAAAGACTATCTGTCAAAACCCCATGTACTGGTCCCACCTGAACCTGGTAGGCCTTTGTTTTTATATCTATCAGTGATGGATAATTCCTTTGCATGTGTTCTGGGGAAACATGATGCAACAGGCGAAAAAAGAATAGGCAATCAATTATTTGAGCAAGAAGTTCACCAATTATGAGGTTAAGTACACCCTTTTAGAAAGGACGTGTTGTTCCTTGACTTGGGTTTCTCAGAAGTTGAGGCATTATCTCCTAGCCTACATCACTTACCTCATATCCAGAATGGATCCTTTAAAGTACATCTTTCAAAAGTTGATTCCCACTGGCAGGCTCGCAAAATGGCAGATTCTACTCACAGAGTTCGACATTGTCTATGTCACTCGCACAACAATGAAAGCACAAGCTTTGGCAGATCATTTGGCAGAGAATCCAGTTGATGATGATTATAAGCTACTGAGCACATACTTCCTAGACGATGAGATCAACTCAATAGAGGAAGTAGTTCCGAACACCAGCCATGTATGAAAAATGTATTTTGATAGGGCTGTCAATATCAAAGGAGTTAGGATTGGGGCAATCCTCATCTCGCCTATCGAACAACATTACCCTACAACGACCCGAGTCCGTTTCTATTGTACTAATAATACGGCAGAATACGAAGCTTGTATCATGGGTCTGAAAATGGCCCTCGATCAGGATGTGCATGAACTATTAGTTATGGGAGATTCTGATTTGCTTATCCTGCAAGCCCAAGGCGAATGGGAGATTTGAGACATCAAGCTTATTCCATACAGACAATGTGTGCAAGACTTGAGCAAAAGATTCAAATCCATGGAGTTCAGGTACATTCCTAGGTTTCACAACAAACTAGCCGACCCCTTGGCTACCTTAGCCTCGATGATCCCTTATCCAGGTAACACTCATATTGATATATTAGAAATCCAAGTTCGGAATCAACACAGATATTGTAATACTATTGAGACAGAACCGGATGGTGAACCGTGGTATCATGACATAAAACGATTCTGAAAATAAGGGAATACCCAGAGCATGCCAAGGCAGATCAAAAAAGAAGTATAAGGCGGCTCGCCGGCGGTTTCTTCCTGAATGGGGAAATTTTGTACAAAAGGACACCAGATCTGAACTTGTTGAGATGCATAGATGCCACAGAATCTGAGCGGATCATGAGTGAAGTGCATTCGGGGGTATGTGGACCTCACATGAATGGATATGTTTTGGCGAAGAAGATTCTGCGGGCAGGCTATTATTGGCTTACTATGGAGCGAGATTGCTTCAGTTTTGTTCACAAGTGTCACCAATGCCAGATTCATGGTGACCTGATTCACTCGCCACCTTCAGAGTTGCATCCCATGTCCTCTCCTTGACCATTCGTTTCTTGGGGAATGGATGTTATTGGGCCCATAGAGCCAAAATCTAAATAGTAATTTGATGAAGGAGGTATGCGAGCAGCTTAAAACTATGCATCGCCATTGGACCCCTTACCGGCCAAAAGCCAATAACATCAAGAAGATTCTTAGGAAGATGATCCAATGTTCCAGACAATAGCATGAAAAGTTGTCTTTTTCTCTTTTGGGATACCGCACAATTGCTCGCACATCCGTTGGTGCAACTCCTTATCTGTTGGTGTATGTAACGGAAGTTGTAATACTGGCTGAAGTCGAAATTCCCTCTCTTCCGAGTCATTGCAGAGTCGGAGATTGAAGATACATAATGGGTAAAGACCCGATTAGAACAACTAATGTTGATTGATGAAACGGCTAGCAGCAGTGTGCTTTGGCCAGTTATACTAGCAAAGAATGGCACACACTTACAACAAGAAAGTGCGTCCAAGGGACTTCGAGGTGGGAAACTCGTTCTGAAACGCATTCCTCCACACCAAGTAGAAGCTAAATGAAAGTTCACCCCAAACTGGCAAGAACCCTACATCATCAAGAAAGTGTTACCAAAAGGGGCCTTGCACTTGGTAGATGAAGAAGGAAGGGTACCAGGCATGACTATTAACGCAGATGCAGTCAAAAGATATTATGTCTGATATATATCCACTATGGAACTTTCATGCATGATTTTCTCAGAATCGAGATGACGAACGCTACCATTGCTCATTGTTCCAAATAGGTGTCACCCTCTTGTTAACCCTTTTGAGCTGTATTTGTCTTCTTTGTTTTCCGATTTTTGGAACCTATGTACTTGCAACAAAAAAAAGGAAGAAAAGAAAAGAATCCAAAAAACAAATCTTCTGAGTCATTGAACTACATCCGACCTGATTCCGAAAGGATACGTAGGCAGCCTTACCCTGGGTTCGGTTCCATCATAACAAAAAATCCATATTCCCAATACTCTAAAACTGGGACAGAAGTTTGTTTTATTTTACAGTTTTTTTTTGTAGAAACGGTTCCAAAAGTTGTAATTCAGTTCAAGGTTCTTTTCCCATTTTTTCCATGTTAAGAACTTCTGGTCCATCTTTGAGAATATTTGAAGTTCCAATGCCAGGGGCATTGGGCAACCTTCCGCATGTCGTATCTTTAAAAAAAACGAAAAAAAAGAAGAAGAAAAAAACGAAAAAAAAAAAGAAAAGAAAAGAAAAAAGAAATGAGAGAGTCTTATCGGTGAAAACCCAAATGGGCACTGTAAGGCGACAATGAGCAGAGAAATGAGAGAGTCTTATTGGTGAAAACCCAAATGGGCACCATATGGCGACGGTGAGTAGAGAAATGAGAAAGGTCAGTTAGCAAAAACTCGCAAAGGGCGCTAGTAGCCGAATTAGGGTCTTCGATACCCCCGCATGAGCACGACCAAGACAGTTTCAAGATGAAACTTTGCGATGGATTTTGAGAATTAGACAGCTCAAACGGATCAGGCGTCCAGTCCAAAATGCATGTCATGATTCATTGAAGTCGGCACATACTTCCAGATAAGTCTCCCTATTCCTTTCCCCGAAAGGGACGCCTTTTTTTTAAGCACAGTTCTTTTGCACCTTCAAGTATTCTTCTATTTTTACCCATAATTTTCTTTGAGTCCCTTTTCGGTCTAATATTTCGTCAAAAGTGAACCAAACAAATGGCTGCAAAACTAGCTACAGTTTCCCCGTAATATTGAGCACAATTTGGGGTATATACGGCATTGACGAAGGCACGAATCCGTCTTTGATATCAGCTAACAAGGCGAACAAAGTGTCTCAAAGAAACTGAAAAGGTTGCCTAAGCAAGACCTCTTCATGAGAAAAGTTGATAAGCACTGTAGACACAAACCAGTACTAGGTGCAAGACAACTGAGTTTTATTTTTAAAGAAAATTACATTGCTTCAGAGACAAAGGTAGAAATACAAAGGACGTCTGGGTATGAAACAGTTGGGGGAAACACTAGAAAGCCAAGGTCTCGATAAAATGATACAGATCAGCCGAGCATCTCGGTACCATACTGATAGAATCAGTTCTTCAACTGTGGAGAGGCCGTGATAGAGTATCCGAGAACCTCGGTACCATAATGATAGAATCAGTTCTTCATCTGCGGAGAAGCCGTGAGGTCAAACCACAATAGGGAATCAAGGCCACAAACCAACCACCACTTCGAAAACTCATAAATTGCTTCTTTGTTTGAAGCAGGAACAAAGCAGTGCAGAGTGGAGATTCTTATAGGATGAATGTCACCGAACGTAAGCTCCTTAAAATCTCATTTTTTCTTTTATTTTAGCATGCATCACTACTATTCACACCTCCCATTTTTGTAGCTTAACTCAGGTAGAACCTTTTTCACCTAGGGGGATCTAGCTCATATTTCCGGGTGGAAGTACTCTTCACTCAGGTTGTTTTACATAGCTTAACTCAGGTAGAACCTTTTCACCCAGGGGGATCCAGCTCGTAGTTCTGGGTAGAAGTACTCTTCGCTCAAGATGTTTCACGTAGCTTAACTCAGGTAGAACCTTTCCGCCTAGGGGGATCCTGCTCATAGTTCCACGTAGAAGCACTCTTCCCTCAGGTTGTTTTATGTAGCTGAACTCATGTAGAACCATGTTCGCCTAGAGGGATCCAACTCATAGTTCTGGGTAGAAGTACTCTTCGCCCAGGTTGTTTAACGCAGCTTAACTCGGGTAGAACTGTTTCGCCTAGGGGGATCCAGCTCATAGTTCCAGGTAGAAGTACTCCTCACTCAAGGTGTTTCGTGTAGCTTAACTTAGGTAGAACTTTCTCGCCTAGGGGGATTCAACACTTTATCAGTAATATAGGGTACCAACCCTAGTTACACTTCTTTCAGTAATACAGGGTGCCAACCCCTGGTTACATTCCTTCTCAGTAATACAAGGTACCAACCCCTGATTACATTCCATCTCATTGATATAGGGTGCCAACCCCTAGTTACACTTATCTCAGTAATACAGAGATCCAACCCCTGGTTACATTCCTTCCTAGTGATACAGAGCGCCAACCCCTGGTTACATTCCTTTCCCATTAATACAGGGTATCAACCCCTGGTTACATTCCTCTTCAGTAATACAGGATACCAACCCCTGGTTACATTTCTTTCAGTAATAAAAGGGTACCAACCCCTGGTTACCTATCCTCTTGGTAACATAGGGTACATAATCCCTCATTACAAATTTTATCTCTTTTATCTTATACTACAGTATATGTGTGCCTTTCAATAAATTGGATAGTTTATAACTTTCTCTGATAATTCACAAAATTTTCCTAGTGCCAGACTGGGGCCGAAAATTTTTTGTTCATTTTGTTTGTCTTTGATGGATTTGTAGGACCGTGCCGTAAATCACATATTATAGAGATTAAAGCTTTCAGTTCCAGCTCACATCAGAAGAAGGAAGATTATTGATCATAAGACAGTTTGAGTTATTTTCGATGAGGTGGAAGCAACTCGGCGTCTCAAGATTCATCTTCTCAAAATTTTGAGCAGGAAATCAAGAAATCGAGAAAGAGCCATAATATTTTATTCAAAAGGCATCAAGATCCAATCTAAGGTCAACACAAGCGAGCAGGTCAAGAATCAAGATTTGACTCCAGAAGATACATAGATAGGAATTTTTGTAATTTTAGTTTGCATACATACGTAGTACTCTTCTCTTTTTCTTTTGATGTAAGAAGCGGGTAACAACAAGAAACAACAGCAACAACAACAGCAACAGGCCTAACTCTAGTGTCCCGTAGTCCCAACTACCAAGTTTTCCTAGAGCTACACTGACCTGATTCCTTTATAGCCAAGGATATGTAGGCAGCCTCAGATGCAAGGTTCGGTCACCTTTTTCAAAAAAAGAACATGCTTTCATTGTAGTGATGCGTGAGCAAAAATTAGTCATGGCATTCACTTTTCTTTGCACGAAAACTCTTCATATTCTTGAGCAAAGAGGGACAGCTGTGAATACCTAATTTTTGCATGCTTTTAATACTATATTTTGATGATTTTTAATTGCTTGTGCATTTTTATTTGCATTCCTTTATTAAAAATACCAAAAATATTTTTTACCTTTTATTTGTATATTTTAGTTTTGTATCTTTAAATTATATACACCAAAAAGGTTTTTTCTTTTACTTGTATGTTTTCTTTAAGACTAAATAAAATAATTAGGGGTTAAGATTTTGGGCTAGTGTATTTAGTTACCATTAAACCAAAATTGGCCAAAGATTTGAGCCCAATTCGGCCATACATGGTCCATTAAATGGCCTGCCAAGACCTGGTCCAAAACGACGTAGTTTAAACTACGTCGTTTCATTAAGTGAGCCAAGACCAAATCTCAGCCCTTCATCTCTCCCTCATCCAACGGTCACCATTTAATCTCTATTCTGGGTAATTAAACCCTAAGGTGGCCGAAAATTTCCCCTATTCCTCCCTATACTCTCTTTCTCCTCCCTATCTTCTCTCTCTCATTCCCTCCCCCCTGCTCCGCCTGTCGCCGCCCGCTGCCGCCTGCCGTAATTCGCCACTGGTGGCGGCCGTCGTCCAAACCACCCCAAAATCTCACCATACAATCCCCACAACCTCCTCTTCCCAAACCCCTCAAAACTAGCTCAAGCTCCATGAATTTTAGATCTAAAAAAAACCTACCCGCCTCCTTTTTCCCAAATTCGTGAACCTCCAAACACCACCACACTATAATACCTATATCAACGGATAGATCTCCTCAAGACCTACCTATTTATGTCAATATCACCCCGAAACTCCATCAATCGAAATTCCAGCGACCATGCTGCCACCACCTGCTACCTCCAGCCACTGCCCAAACGCCTCTGTCCACTTCTATAAGCCACCATGCCCCATGTTTCTTGCTTCCTCAAGCCACTGACCTGTCTTTCGGCATATGGTGACTGATTTGGCAAGAAACCTCGAGTCCGGTGGCCGTAATTCATCCTCCCCAGTTGTGTTAAGAAGAGAAGATGAGTTCACGAAGTTAGGTATCAATCCAAGACCTCATCAACTTCTTTAAATTTCTGATTTTGTTAGCATTTAGAATTAAGGTTTAGATTCTGATAATCAACGATTCAGTTTGTTTATGTTAGAATATTCGGATCTTATTAGTGTTGGTTGTCGCTTGTTAATTTTGAATTATTGTGTTAGTTCATTGTTTCAATCAGATTCTTGTATCATAATTTCTGCCAGTGGTGTTGAAACTAGTTTTAGGTTCAAATTTGTAACTTTTTAGATTCTAATTATCCTGTTTAATTTGTTGCACTAATTAATGAAACTTTAGTATCTTGGCATAAATCACTTGTCAATTAGATGCTCGTTTGTTTCAACTATTGTTTTAGTTAGTTGTCTGTTATGTTGTCGAAATCTAGTGATTCTAGTTCTATTTTTCAGTTTTTTTGTGTTTCAAATGCAATTATCTATTTGGTGGTTTGTTAAAAATCAGTAGGGGATGCTAAGGATATTTGTAAAGTGAGGAGTAGGAAGTAGAATGATGAGATTAAAGTGTAGGGTAGTTTGCTTTCACTATTTGAAGCATGCTAGAAATGCAACTACTTTACTTTGTGTATAAATTTGGTGAAAAAGGACTGTCCTTTCTCCTATTTGGACAGTCTTTTGGGCAGATTTTGGTAAACAAATATCAGTCCTTTTGGACAGATTTTTAGTCAACAAAAGCTGTCCAAAAAAGTGCTTCCACTTCCTATTTAAGGGTTTCTCTTTCTTCACTTTAGAGGGGAACACACTTGGCCATCATCCTTTACACTCTAAGAAAACACAACTGAAGAAAAAGGAGAGTTATTGGAGCTTGCAAAGTACTAAAGATTTTTTCCAAAAAGTTTCTTTTTAAGGTCTTGTTGGTTTGGAAGAAGTTGTATAGAAACAACTTCTATCTTTGTCTTTGGTACAAGTTTCTGGGTTTCTGTTTGTTACGGGCTTGCTGATGTCCGCTCCAAATTGCTGCTATTTGTTTACTGTAATTTTCGACACTCTTGTTGTGCTCATTGGATAGTGGATAACAAAGTTCACCCCTATCGCCTTCTTCGCTGTTTCTGCGGTCTAAGTGCTCTTCTTAACATTGTAATGTAGTTTTCATGATATGAATGAAATGAGGAACACTTGATTACTTGAAATCATTTTAGTTTCTTCTGCTTCTTATTCCATCTCTTGGTTGCTAAAAGTAAATGTTAGAATTGTGAAATCTTTTGTGTTTGGTTGTAAATTGGTAATGAAGTAGATTTTTTTTTTGTATGTAGTTGGGTCCTTATTTTTACATGTGATGAATGAGATTTAGAATTCATGTGTACGCTTTATTGTTTTAGCTAAATCCGATTCTGATTTTAGTGCAGCTTAAAAAATGATATTTTATTACTTATTAAGTCCACATTTGCTAGAAAATTATTTCATTAATTCAAAGATCATTCTCTCTGATGGCATGAAGGTAGTGCATATCGTTATTCTTACTTGACTTTTCCATGATAGTCTTGGTAATATGGATTAATTTTTCCAGTTAATCACGTTTCCATGTGCATTAGTTCCCAATATCGTTGGCAACTTTAATAAGGTTTTTTTTGTCATTAAGGTAACATAAAATCAAGTTAGCTACGGTGAATTAATTTTTTTTTTTTTCTTCTTTACTCAATAGTCATGGATTAATAACAACTAGATGTAAGTAGAGCTTTCTTTTGTCACGTAAGGTCCACTACACTTTGGACCAAATTGAGAATTATTTTTGAGCTTAGTATCCACAAAGTAAATCGAACATATTAATGCATTCTCTTAAAATAATTTAAATTAGTTTTTACATTTTAGTTTAGTCACATAATTTTATTAATAAAATCAATTTTTTTATTGTTTTAATAAATAACTCTATTATTTTTTTTTTAAAATAATTTAGACGCTACGCAACTAGTATGCGCGCTTTAACTTTTTCATTCACGGAATCGCTTGCGTACCGTGATGTTTAATATTCAATAAATTAATTCAATAATCTCATAGCATACCCATTAGTTTTAGTTAGTTTTTAATTTGCTAAAAATCGTGGATTCGCGTAGCGTGATAGTTAATTTTTAATTGATTTCTTTAAATGTAGTAACTTTTTTCTTTCAAAAGTAACAATATACTAATAATATTCGTCATAACTGCGGATTCGCTTGCGTAGCGTGGTTATGACAATGTAATTTATCCAAAATCATTTTCCTTGATAAATCTAATAGTCAAGAAGTAGAAGCGGAAATGTAAAACATGAAAATCTTATAAATCATAGTTTGTCCAAAAGTAATTCAAGCCGAGTTTAAGTCACCAAAAGCAACCGTGCTAGAACTACGGAACTCGAGCAATGTCTTACACCTTCTCCCCGATCTATATAATTCCTTACCCGAACTTTATTTTCGCGGACAGATAAAAAATAAAGTCAAACCTCCTTTTGACTAGGGATTCAAATAAATGGTGCCTTGGAACACCGAAAAATCAATTTCAAGTGGCGACTCTGTAAATAAAATATTCCCTACTCAAATTTGTCACTTTAATTAGAAAAACTTTTTAACCCACAATCCATAACACATAAATCTTTTGGAGGGTAGAAAAGAGACGTGACAAATACTGTTGCAAAAAACAAAAGGGTTATGCGGCTGTAAACATAAAATCATGATTAAAAAGGTGAGATGTAATGTGTTGGGCTGTACTTTTATGCAAATCTCTCTTTCAGAACACTCTTATTCCTGATTACATAGAAAGAACTAAAATCTGATTAGATTAAAATAGAATTTTTATCTGCAATACGAAAAAAAAAAAAACTCCTCAGATAAGATTGTCTTACCAATTTTCTCATCAATTTGGGTTTCTGTGTTCCGGAATTTAAATTGAGTTCCTTCTTTTGAAATTTGACTTTTCTAAATTCGAGATTTTTTTGTGTGAAAATGTAATAGGCATGGAACATATAATTATTTTAGTTAACTTTTAGTAGTGTGAACTTGATGCACCAGCTTTTGGCATTTTGAATTTTTTTCACCATATTGGTCATGCTCCATCTTATTGTCTAGCGTTCCCCAAAAATTTAAAGAACTCATAATTCGGTAGAATTCTGATGTTGTAACTCATCCACTATGCATCAAAGGAATTCTGTTGAAAAACTTAAATAGGCCGTGTATGTGTGTGACAGTTGGGACATAAAAAGAGCCATAGAAATGACACATACATTTTATTTGGTCGCCCTCATTTAATCTATACTCATATTTTTAAAATTATTTAACGTATACCTTAATTTTTACAACTTGAGGCGCCGTCTTCCTGATACATATGCAAAACTTCAGCTTATTTACTGCTGAAATCTTTACAAATGAACTAAATAACTTCAGTATCTTCTGCTGAAGTTTTTGAAAAAACTTTATGACAAAATTAATTAATCAGGACAAAACTTCAGCATATTGGGTGCTGAAATTTTTCCAACTAAATTAAATAACTTCAGCATCTTCTGCTGAAGTTTTTCAAAAAACTTTTAATGAGAAACTATTGAATCCAGGATAAAACTTCAGCATATTAGGTGCTGAAGTTTTTACAACTAAACTAAATAACTTTAGCATCTTCTGCCGAAGTTTTTCAAAAAGCTAATGATGACAAAACTAATGAATCCAGGACAAAACTTCAGCATATAGAGTGCTGAAGTTTTTACAAATGAACTAATTAACTTCAGCAGAAGATGCTGAAGTTTTTGAAAAAGCTTTATGACAAAACTAATTAATCCAGGACAAAACTTCAGCTTACTTCTGCTGAAGTTTTTGAAAAAGCCTAGAATACTGAAGTTTGTGTGAAAGCCTTGCTACTTCAGGCCCGTATGCCTGAAGTTTAGTAGGTATGCTTACAATTTTTTTTGTAAAACAAGTATAAGCTAAAACGTGACTCAAAAGAAAATATAAATGCAAAAGTCCCAAAAGAGCCTGTTTATGTTATCTTTGTGAGCTTGTGCATGAAGCTATAGTACTGGCCAGGGTAGATAGCCTGTTATTTTTTTATCAAATAATTTAAATGTATTAATGCGTGTAGATAGACCGCAAAGCTTATATACTTTATTTATATGTGTGTTATTTATTTCTTTATATATTCCAAATATTTAAAGCTTCTTTTTTTTCCTATAGCAAAAAAATCATAACAAAAGATGCATGAACATTGTTCAGTATTAGTCGTGTCATTGTATTTAGTGGCGTACACAGAAATTTTTGTAATTGATGTCATTATTTTAGACGTGAACAAATAAAAAAATTATTATAATAGTATCATATTTTAAAAACAATCAGGAAAAAGAAATAGCACAACTTGCAATGCAGCATCCCTCCAATTTAAAAATATATTGTGCTAGTCAAGTAGTACAAAAGTATTATAAAACATAGAATGAGACTACACAAGTTCGAACTCAAGCATAGAGATCTTCGAGCTTTGACCATATAAGCTAGTGCCTCTTTGCTACAAGTGGAGTCACTTATTTTATTTTACCGTTTTTCATATTTTTTCATTTAAATTATATATAAATAAATAGTAAAGATTTTAGACGAAGCGATGTCATAAGCTAAGGTAGATCCGTCCCTGATTGCATTGATACTCACTTTTTTTTTTTTTCTTGTCATCTTTCTCTTCTTAGTTGGGGTGTTACGTATGAAACGTGTACATAGAAACTAGGATTCTAATTTATCTATTTTCTTGAATTGTTACCTTTTTTCTTTATTAAGTACTCTATTAAAATCTAAAAAGTCACTTCTAAAGGTCACCTAACAATCATTTAAAGATTTAATCTGAGATAGGAATAGTCACAACTGCATATATAATTTATTATATAGCAAAGGCTTGGTGGTCGACCAAGAACATAAATGACATTTCACTTTGCTATTTAAGTTTTTATGTATAAACTAAGGGTGTCTAACGGGCCGGGTTGACCCGTAACCGGCCCGGCCCAGACCGATTAANAACCGGTAAGAACCCGTAACCGCAACCCGTCCGGTTAGAAAAAAAATGTAACCGGCCCGGCCCGACCCGCCCGTTAGACACCCTTAACTATAAACTACGTGGCTTGCCCTAAACTGAATTGCCACGTATCCCTCATCTGTTTAACTTTATTTGTGGCTCTAAATTTTCCGCATCGCCTTCCACCTTGTCTGGGTTTTAGCATCTCTCTACGCCTTTTTCTCCTTATGCCTTATTAGGAAGCTTTTTGTACTATCCTCTGTATACAATATAGCTGCTCTTTGGTGCTGGGCTATTCTTGCAGTTCTTTGAGGTTACCTTCACTTGGAGATTTATGTTGTTTCACTGCTTCTGATCGGTGAGTGTTACTGATATTCTATCTCCTTCCTTTCAAATTCCACATCAAAGATAGATGCATACAGTTTATATGTGTGAGCTTGTATTAATTATTACGTGCATGCTAGAGTGTATATGCTCTTGAATGTAAAACTTGAAAGGAATTTTTTTTACTTTTCTTCATCAAAGACAATTGCAGGTTCAAATAGGGGAGAAAAAAAGATACAATTATAGGTTCTTATTCGGATATCAAAGTGTTCTTATGCTTTTTCTAAATGAAAGTTGTTTGGGTACCCTTTGCATTGCTATGAATTCGCTCTTCAAGTTGGAAAAAATAAAAAATTAAAGTTCCTGACTTTTCTGCTTGGTTCCAGCGTATTACAATAACACATTCTCTTATTCCATAGGTGTTCGTTCACTTTATATTTTATTTGTTATTTGCATTAGTATATTGTGAATCTTGTTTTAAGACAAAAGTTTACTGTCAATATGAAATTCCTACATAATTCCGTCGTTTGAAGTTCCAATCTTTCAATATTGACACGTTTCTAAATGAAAGTTAGGAGATATATTGTAAAGACCCATGGTGGGTGATTTTCAAGATTCCACATCTATTATATAACTGATAAATATTGAAGGCAATTTTTTCACGACCTGAAGATATCAGTCGATGTGCATATATTTCATCGTGCAGTTCTTACTTTTAATTTTGTCTGTCTTTGTTCTTTTGCATATTGGAATTTTAACTATACATTATCATGAAAATTATTAATCGGATTTGATTTCTTAGTTGCAATGCAAAAGTAAAGCTGCATTAGAATCCAAATTGTTGGGCCCGCAAGCGCGGGCCAAGACTCTTCTAGTTGTTCCTAAAAGCTAATTCTCTGTTTGGTAGTTTTTATCCTTACACAACCATTGCCTTTACAAATTCCAAGTAACTAAAGAAGTTGGAAATTGTTTGCTTCCCTCATCAGTAGTATATTTTATTCTTCTCATCTTCAGATGAAAATTATGACGGATTGGCGAAAGCGACCTGTGCTTGACTAATCAACTATCTTTAGACGCCTGACCAATTTGCTCTAACCTTAAATTAGTACTTACCGCTTGGTCTTATTGTTGTACTGTCATACAAAGATGTAAATCAGTCGAGTCATTTACGAAATAAAAGGATAAACAACCCATGTTTTTTTTGTATGTTTGATCTATCGGATAACTTTAACAAAAATAGGCGACGTTGGCTCTCTTAACTTTTTTTCCCTCGACAAAGAATGTTTTATTTGTTCGTTGAGAAACTAAAACTGCAAATTTAAATGGAAGTGTATTTGCTTAGAATTAAATTACAGCATTTTTTTAAGAACTGAAAACTTGTTACTTTCAGTTTTGGATAAGAACTGAAGTTTTTTTTTTTTTTTTTTTTTTTTTTTTTTTTTTTTTTTTTTTTTTTTTTTTTTTTTTTTTTTTTTTTTTTTTTTTTTTTGTATTTGTATTTGTGAATAAGTGAGATTGTTTGTTTTGTGGGCACTTTTTACGTTTTACGAGCTAACCGAATAATCGTCGATCATAATATATTTGGTAGTTTATCTATATTTTACTGGAAATATTTTTCAAGTTACAACATCATGTAATTATACTTTTATTCTCTAACCGAAATTCATTTTCATATTTGGTTATAGTAATTCCAAAATTTTATGTAAATTAAACATTAATATTACTAACTTTTGGTGTATGATCTATTATGAAATTTTTATTTCTAATGATCCTAAGTCCCCGGCCCAGAATATTCTCGTGCATTAGGTTTTATAACTTTACTAGCATTATTTGGCATTGCTTCAATGTGGTCAGATAACTTTTTCTTACTCTCATTAATTGTTTGTCGTGAATATAGTAAATTTTCCTAGATCAATCTCATTCTCTAAAACCTAAGTATCAATGGTCATTAGATAATAAGGTGTGCCGTCGTGTTATTCTCTACATGCTTACATGGCAATTTGTCACGACTCAAATTTCCAACCCACGGGATTGTGATGGCGCCTAACATCATACTTGTTAGGCAAGCCAATGTTAGAACAACTAACCTTTTTCTTTTAAAATTTTACTTAAACATAATAGAACAATTCAAAATAAATATGAAATCTAATACCTTCCAATAAATGGTATTAGGAATAGTATTCGAAATAATAAAACGAACCACGAACTAAAATCAACTATATAACTACTCAAGGTTTGGTGTCACAATTCACGAACTACTAAGAATACTACAAATAATGGACTGAAAGAAGTATATATGTCTGCTTCGAATGAAATAAAACATCAACTAAATAGTGTAGAGAATACTCCAGGAGTCTGCGAACGCCAGCAGATCTACCTCTTGTCTCCAATGAAAATGCGCAGCTACTAAAATCTCCTAACTCTGGCCGGTACCTGGATCTGCACAAAAGAGTGCAGAGTGTAGTATCGGCACAACTGATCCCATGTACTGAGTAAGTGCCGAGCCTAACCTCGATGAAGTAGTGACGAAGCTACGGCGGGGCATTAACAATATAATCTGTGAACAATATATATAATAAAACAAGAAGAAAATAATAATAATAATAATAATAATAATAATAATAAACTAAATAATCAATAACTTGCAACAGTAAATAAAAATAACTCGGATAATTCTTTTCATATATCAACTATAATCAACTTCTCAAAATTTCCAAGTTTCAGTTTAAATCACAATAAAAATCAGAGTATGAAAAACTTTTTAATAAAATCGGAGTTCTCCAAATCCTTATTTTTGAAAATCAGTGAAACATAAATATTCTCCCTTATTGCTCCTTGTTGCGGCGCACAACCCGCTCCCATATGTTCACCCTTAATGCTCCTCCCTATATATATATCACCCTTATTTCTCCTGTTGCGACATGCAACCCGATCCCACTTGTCCACCCTTGTCACTCCTTGATGCGGCGTGCAACCCGCTCCCACCAGACATATCATATCAGATTATTTACGGAAACTTTCACAATTCAGGCCAAGTCTTTCACAATTTTTTTGTATCAACAATTGTAAACAGAAGCTGTAAAACTCATAAACTTCATCAATTATCATTTCACAGAGAAATCAACCGAAAATTATATACATATCGTAACACTGACATCCAGCGTAATCCTTAAGTAATATAACAAAACCAAGAGAACAGCCAACACTTCCAAAATACTTGAAACAATACTTAACATTAAATTAACGAATCCAAATAAACATATAAACATCAATGACCATGAAACAATTAAGCCCGAAAGTAAATAATTAGAAAGGGGGAAGGGACCATGTTCAACAATAATTTAGTGGTGCATCGATACTCGTCACCTCACCTATACACCACACACATGCAAATTCACATAGCATTTTGTGATGACCCAAAAGTTCATCCCTTGTTTTATAAGTCAAAACTGTATTCCGAGGCCTTAAAAACCTCCTTTATCTCACCTCATTTTGTGTGCGCAGCCCGAGCGTATATCCGGAAAGCTTCTATGAGGAAAATTGAGAAAAATGCTAAATTGGCCTTAATATTGAATTTAAGTTGACTTCGGTAAATATTTTGGGTAAACGAACCCGAACCCATGATTCGACGGCCCCAGAGGGTCTGTATGAAAATATGGGACTTGGGCATATGTCCGGAATCGAATTCCGAGGTCTCAAGCCCAAGAAATGAATTTTTTAAAGAAATTAATTTAATGAAAAAAAACAAGAGTTTTTGGAAATTTGGCTATAATTGAAATTTATGGTATCGGGCCTGTATTTTGGTTCCGGATCCCGGTATAGGTTCAATATGATAATTATGATGTGTCTGTAAAATTTGGTAAGAAACGGAGGTCGTTTGACGTGATTCGGACCCGTGTTTGTAAAATTTGAAACTTTGAAAGTTTTTAGATTTTTCTTTGAATTCAATGCTAAATTCGTTGTTTAAGATGTTAATTTGGCGATTTAATCGCACGAGTAAGTCATTACGATGTTTTTGGGGTAGTGTACATGTTTGGTTTGGAGCCCCGAGGGCTCGGGTGAGTTTTGAATAGGCATCAGAGTGTTCCAGACTTAGAAAAATCTGGTGTGAGTTGCTGTTTCTAGTGTCCTAGTATTTGCTCTTCGCGATCGCGGTACAACCCACACGATCGTGGTGCACACGATGGGCTGGGGAAGGGTTTCTTCTACGTGATCGCAGGGTCTTGGTCGCGATCGCGTAGTGTACTGGAGGAGGGCTAGGGGAGTCCTTATGTTGCTCTTCGTGAATGCGGTCCCAGGCCCGCGAACGCGGTGGTTAGGGGGTATAGACCATCGTGAACGCGAGAAGCTTATCGCGATCGCGTAGGTCTTTTGGCCACCATTCTCCGCTAACGCGGCAGATTCCTCGCGATCGCGTAGAGGGTCTGCCCATCAAGAATGGGAAATAGCCATAATTTCATATTTCCTTCCATAGAATTCGACCTTGGGCGATTTTTGAAGAGGGATTTCATCACCAAATCATAGGTTCGTGTTCTTAATCTCATTTTATTCATTTTCCATTAACACCCATTAGATTTCTAGGCCTAAATCGTGTTCTTAAGGGTAGAAAAATGGGGATTTGGGTAGAGTTAGGGCTTTTTGAATAATTGGGATTTAGACCTCGTTTTGATGTCAGATTTCGAAACTAATTACATATTCGGGCTCGTGGGTGATCGGGTTTTACCTAACCTCGCATTTTGACCAAGCGAGCCCGGGATCGATTTTTAACTTTTTGGGAAGAATGAAGTAAAACCTATAATTAAGCGCTGGAATGGAATTGTTTGGCATTTATTGATGTTATTAAGTTGAATATGTCTAGACACAAATGAATTGGAGTCATATTCAAAAGGGAAAGCGGTAATCGAGGCTTGAATTTGGTCGTGGAATCCGAGGTAAGTGTTTGGCTTAACCTTAGCTTGAGGGAATAAGTGTTGTGTCCTAATTGTTATGTGTAAGTGTCATGTTCAACGTATATGTGAGGTGACGAGTACCTATACGTTGGTGTCAAGCATGCACGTGAGTCGAATATTGTGATTTATGTGATTTTTTGTAAGTAATACTTGAGTTTCACCTTATAGTTATCCATGTTGGTGGAAGTTCCTTGATATTGAATAGTGTTGAGTATTAGTTTTTAGTTGAAGATTTTTATGTGAAATTATGTACTAAGTGATATTGGATATAGTTGTTTACCCTTGCCGGGATGGTATTAATTCCACTGTTGACTCCCTTGCTGGGATGTTATGGTTTATTTCTATTTACTTCGTTATTTTTTCCTTGTTGGATTGCTATCATTTGATGTGTTTGGGTGAGGAAGAGTGATGTTGTGAGTGAGATTTTGAGTGAATGTTAATGCACGAAGGGTGATGTCGTGCCAATATTGTGATTGTAAAAACACGAAGGGTGATGCTGTGCCATGATATGAGAGATAATGCACTAAGGATAATGTCGTGCCATGATATTGTGAGGTAAAAGCACGAAGGGTGATGCCGTAACGGATATATTGATTCTGATGGTGAGGACGAGAGTAAAAGAACGAAGGGCGATGCCGTGCACTTGTCTTCGTATTACTATTCCGTTACTTAAATTGATATCTTAATTGTGCCTTATCTCGTTACTTCCATTATTTGATATTTCCTCCCCTCAGCATGTTTTCCTTTTTCCCGTGTGCTTAACTGTTTATTTTTCGTTGTATATTTTTCTCCGTATACTATTAAATTGCACAGGTTATCTTTGGTTGTCGTGTCCTAGCCTCGTCACTACTTCACCAAGGTTAGGCTCGGCACTTACTCCGTAATGGGGTCGGTTGTACTGATGCTACACTTTGCACTTTTGTACAGATCCCGGTGTAGGACCCTACGGAACGTAGATCGAGGTTGCTGCCTTCAGTCCAGTGGAGACCCCGAGGTAGTCCTGCAGGCATCTGCACGACTTGGCGTCCCTTCCTACTTCTTTTGTATTCTGTTCTAGATATTTCAGAAACATATGAACTTATTTCATTCAGACTATTATATGTATTATTCGTAGATAGTCTGTGAGCTTGTGACTCCAAAATTTTGTGGTTTGTGAAATTTTGTAAAGGCATACATTGAGTTTATATACCTTGCTCCATTTTGCACTTCTATCTATCTTAGTGTTGTCTTTTCGCATGCTATTTGGTAATAATAAAGGATTAGGATAAATTAAATATTTACGTTGGCTTGCCTAGCGGGTTCAACATTTGGCGCCATCACGGTCCCGACGGTGAGAAATTTGGATCGTGACAAGTTGGTATCAGAGCACTAGGTTGCCTAGGTCTCACAAATTCATGGACAAGCTTAGTAGAGTCTGAGGGATTGGTATGGAGACGTATGTGCTTATCCCCCCGAGGCTGCAGAGCTTAGGAATGACTTCACATATATTCTTCTCCATCGTGCGATTTGAATTCTAAATGCTAACTGAATTTCTATTCTATTCTCTTGCAGATGGCGAGAACACGTGCTTCTTCATCTACTGATCTGTAGCCCGAGCCTCCAGTTGCAGCTCCTACGAGAGGCAGAGGACGAGGCCGAGGCCGTGCTAGAGGTCGAGGCTGAGGCAGAGCAGCAGCCCCAGTGGCGGAGCCTCAGGTAGAGTTTGCTGATGAAGTTCCTGCCCAGACAGTCCCCGTTGGGCCAACTCAGGTCCCCGAGGGGTTCATTGCCACCCTAGTACTCCAGGATGCTCTGGTCCATCTAGTGGGCCTCATGGAGAGTGTTGCTCAGGTAGGTTTTCTTCCTGCAGCACCAGCCGTCTCTCAGGATGGGGGAGGAGCCCAGACTCCCGCTACTCGCACTCCACAGCAGTTGGCTCCTCAGTTTCATACTCCAGTAGCTCAGTCAGCTGGGGTAGTTTAGCCGGGTATTATGGCTCAGACCGGTGATGGAGCAGGAATGTCTGCTGATGCTTTGTGGAGGTTGGACAGGTTCACCAAGATTTTCACTACTACTTATACCGGTGCATCTTCGGAGGATCCCCATGACTATTTGGATAGTTGACATGAGGTTTTACGGAACATGGGGATAGTGGAGACTAATGGGGTCGACTTTGCTACCTTTCATCTGTCAGGTTCCGCCAAAACTTGGTGGAGAGATTATTGTTTGGCCAGACCAGTTAGATCACCGGCCTTGACTTAGGCCCAGTTCACTCAGCTATTTTTGGAGAAGTTTCTTCCTATCACTCAGAGAGAGGATCTACTGAGGCAGTTTGAGCGTCTCCAGCAAGGCTCTATGACCGTCACTCAGTACGACCAGATTTGTTACCTTGGCCCGACATGCTATTATGATACTTCCCACCGAGCAAGAGAGGGTGAGGAGATTTATTGAGGGGCTAGCTCATCCGATCAGGTTGCAAATGGCCAAGGAGACAGGGAGTGAGATTTCTTTCCAGGATACAGCCAATGTGGCCAGACGAGTTGAGATGGTTCTGTTGCAGGGGTGGTTAGGGGTCTGACAAGAGACCCCGTCATTTTGGCAGGTTTAGTGGCACCTCATCTGGAGGTAGGGATTCTTTTGGTAGGGGACATCCTCCTAGGCTGTTTCAGTCGATACTTAAGGTTTCTCGCAGTGCTCCAGGTGGTCATGGTTCTCATATGCAGTATTCTGATCAGTTTCCCTACATTGCACCATCAACTCCTATCAGTGCACCGCCGATTCAGGGTTTGCAGGGTGGTTACTCAGGTCGTCAGGGTCAGTTTCAGGGTCAGCAGCTGAGGGCTTGTTATACTTGTGGTGATCAGAGGAACATTGCTAGATTTTGCCCTCGAGCCTCGAGCAGTTCTCAGCCACAGGGTTCTCGTGCCATGGTTCCAGTACCAGGTGTTCCACCGCCCGCTCAGCCAGCTAGAGGTGGGGTTCGAGGTGTTAGAGGTGGAGGCCAGGCCGTCAGAGGTAGAGGTTAGCCAGTAGGAGGCCGTCCCAGGGATGTAGTTCAGACTGGTGGTGCCTAGCCCCGATGTTATGCTATTCCCGCCAGACCTGAGGTTGAGGCCTCCGATGCAGTTATCACATGTATGGTTTCAGTTTGCAGCAGGGATACTTCAGTTTTATTTGATCCAGGGTCCACATATTCCTATGTGTCATCTTATTTTGCTCTTTATTTGGTTATGCCTCGTGATTCTCTGAGTACTCCTGTATATGTGTCTACACCGGTGGGTGATTCTATTGTAGTAGATCGTGTATACCGTTCGTGTGTAGTGGTTATTGGTGGTACTGAGACAAGTGTAGATCTTCTGCTCCTGGATATGGTAGATTTTGATGTTATTTTGGGGATGGATTGGCTGTCGCCTTATTATGCCATACTAGACTGTCATGCTAAGACCGTGACATTAGCATTTCCAGGGTTGACTCGACTACCGAGGTTCCTTCTATTGAGTCTGTGCCCATAGTCCGTGAGTTTCCAGAGGTGTTCCCTTCAGACCTGCCGTGTATGCCACCCGACAGGGATATTGAATTTTGCATTGATTTGGCTCCGGGCACTCAACCCATTTCTATTCTGCCATATCGTATGGCCCCGCCAGAGTTGAAGGAGTTGAAAGAAAAATTGCAGGATCTGCTTGATAAAGGCTTCATTAAGCCTAGTGTCTCGCCTTGGGGTGCGCCAGTGTTGTTTGTTAAGAAGAAGGATGGTTAGATGAGGATGTGTATAGATTATCGGCAATTGAACAAGGTTACCATCAAGAACAAGTATCCATTGCCGCGAATTGATGATTTTTTTGATTAGCTTCAGGGTGCCAAGGTATTTTCGAAGATCGATTTGAGATCTGGCTACCATCAGTTGAGGATTAGGGCATCCGATGTCCCTAAGACAAATTTTCTTACTCGGTACGGGCATTATGAGTTCTTAGTGATGTCATTCGGGTTGACAAATGCCCCAACAACTTTTATGGATTTGATGAACCGAGTGTTCAGGCCTTATTTAGATTCCTTCGTGATTGTCTTCATTGATGATATTCTGATTTATTGCCGCAGCTGGGAGAAGCACGAGCAACACATTCGAGTCGTTCTTCAGACTTTGAAGGACAACAAATTGTATGCTAAGTTCTCTAAGTGTGAGTTCTGGTTGAGCTTAGTTGCATTCCTGGGTCACGTTGTATCATCATAGGGTATCCAGGTGGATCCCAAGAAGATTTCAGCAGTCAAGGATTGGTTACTATCGTTGGTTTGTGGAAGGCTTTTCATCTATTGTAGCCCCGATGATCAGGTTGACTCAGAAGAGTGCCCAGTTTAGGTGGTCAGATGAGTGTGAGGCGAGCTTCCAGAAGCTCAAGGTAGCCTTGACCACGACACCAGTGTTGGTTTTGCCCACAAGTTCAGGGCCATATACTGTGTATTGTGATGCGTCTCGGGTTGGACTTGGTGCAGTGTTGATGCAGGAAGGCAATGTTATTTCATATGTTTCGCGTCAGTTGAAGATCCACGAGAAGAATTATCCAGTTCATGATTTGGAGTTAGCAGCCATTGTTCACGCGCTGAAGATTTGGAGGCATTATTTATATGGCATGTCTTGTGAGGTGTTCACGGATCACAAGAGTTTGCAATATTTGTTCAAGAAGAAGGAGTTGAATTTTAGACAAAGGAAATGGTTGGAGCTGTTGAAAGACTATGATATCACCATCTTATATCATCTGGGGAAGGCGAATGTGGTGGCCGATGCTTTGAGTAGGAAGTCAGCTAGCATGGGTAGTCTTGCTTATATTCCAGTCGGAGAGAGACCGCTTGTTTTGGATGTTCAGGCTTGAGCCAATCGGTTCATGAGATTGGATGTTTCTGAGCCCAGCCGTGTTCTAGCTTATATAGTTGCTCGTTCCTCATTATTTGATCGTATTTGAGACCAGCAGTATGATGATCCTCATTTGTGTGTCCTTAGGGATACGGCCTGTCACACGGATGCCAAGTAGGTTACAGTTGGAGATGATGGAGTTTTACGGATGCAGGGTCGTATTTGTGTACCCAATGTGGATGGACTTCGTGAGCTGATATTAGAGGAGGTCCATAGTTCCTGGTATTCTATCCATCCGGGCACCGCAAAGATGTACCAGGATTTGTGGCAGCATTATTGGTGGAGGAGGATGAAGAAGGATATTGTGGCATATGTAGCTCAGTGCTTGAATTGTCAGCAGGTAAAATACGAGCACCAAAGACCTGGCAGATTGATGCAGCAAATTGAGATCCTTGAGTGGAAGTGGGAGCGTATCACCATGGATTTCGTTGTTGGACTCCCATGGACTCAGAGGAAGTTCAATGCAGTATGGGTCATTGTGGATAGCCTGACCAAGTCAGCGCATTTCATTCCTGTGGTAGTTTCCTATTCTTCGGAGAGATTGGCAGAGATGTACATTAGCGAGATTGTTTGCCTTAATGGTGTGCCCGTGTCTATTATTTATGACCGAGGTACGCATTTTACCTTGCATTTCTGGAGGATAGTTCAATGTGAGTTGGGCACGAGGGTTGAGTTGAGCACAACATTTCATCCTCATACGGACGGACAACCCGAGCGTACTATTCATATTTTGGAGGATATGCTACGAGCCTGTGTCATTGACTTTGGAGGCTCTTGGGACCAGTTCATTCCATTAGCTGAGTTTGTCTACAACAACAACTATTAGTCGAGCATTCAGATGGCTCTTTATGAGGCATTATATGGTAGGCGGTGTCGGTCGCTGGTTGGGTGGTTTGAGCCGGGAGAGGATCGGTTGCTGGGTACAGAGTTAGTGCAGGATGCCTTGGATAAGGTTAAGATCATTCAGGATAGACTTTGTACAGATCAGTCCAGTCAGAAGAGTTATGCCGACCGCAAAGTTCGTGATTTGGCATTCATGGTTGGGGAGCGGGTATTGCTTCGGGTATCGCCCATGAAGGGCGTGATGAGATTTGGGAAGAAGGGCAAGCTAAGCCCTAGATTCATTGGTCCATTTGAGATTCTTGATAGATTGGGAGAGGTGGCCTACAGACTTGCGCTGCCACCAAATTTATTAGTTGTGCATCCGGTGTTTCATGTGTCTATGCTTTGGAAGTACCACAGAGATCCAGCCCATGTGTTAGATTTCAGCAGTGTCTAGGATTTGACCTATGAGGAGGAGCCGGTAGCAATATTAGACCGGCAGGTTCGTCAATTGAGATCGAAGAGTTATCCTTCAGTTCGTGTCCAGTAGAGAGGTCATCCTGCTGAGGCAGCTACCTGGGAGTCCGAGTCCGATATGCGTAGCCGTTATCCCCATCCTTTCCCTGATTCAGGTACTTTTCTATGTCCGTTCGAGGACGAACGGTTGTTTTAGAGGTGGAGAATGTGATGACCCAAAAGGTCATCCCTTGTTTTATAAGTCAAAACTGTGTTCTGAAGCCTTAAAAACCTCCTTTTATCTCACCTCGTTTTACATGCGTAGCCCGGGCGTATATCCGGGAAGCTTCTATGTGAAAAACTAAGAAAATGCTAAAGTGGCCTTAATATTGAATTTATGTTGACTTCGGTCAACATTTTGGGCAAACAGACCCGGACCCGTGATTCGACGGTCCCAAAGGGTCTGTAGGAAAATATGGGACTTGGGCGTATGCCTGGAATCGAATTCTGAGGTCCCGAGCCCGAGAAATGAATTTTTGAAAGAAATTAATTTACTGAAAAAAAACAAGAGTTTTTGGAAATTTGGCTATAATTGAATTTTATGGTATCGGGCCGTATTTTGGTTCCGAAGCCCGATACAGGTTCAATATGATAATTATTATATGTCTGTAAAATTTGGTAAGAAACGGAGGTTGTATGACGTGATTCGGACCCGTATTTGTAAAATTTGAAACTTTGAATGTTTTGAGATTTTTCTATGATTCCATGCTAATTCGTTGTTTAAGATAATTTGGAGATTTGATCGCACGAGTAAGTCCGTAGGATGTTTTGTGGTAGTGTGCATGTTTGGTTTGGAGCCCCGAGGGCTCGGGTGAGTTTCGGATAGGCATCAGAGTGTTCCGGACTTAAAAAATCTGGTGTGAGTTGCTGTTTCTGGTGTCCTAGGATTTACTCTTTGCGATCGCGGTACAACCCATGCGATCACGGTGCACAAGCTGGGCTGGGGAAGGGTTTCTTCTACGCCATCGCAGGGTCTTGGTCGCGATCGCGTAGTGTACTGGAGGGGGGCTGGGGGAGTCCTTATGTTGCTCTTCACAAACGCGATCCCAGGCCCGCGAACGCGGTGGTCAGGGGGGATAGACCATCGCGAACACGAGCAGCTTATCGCGATCGTGTAGGTCTTTTGGCCACCATTCTCCACGAACGCAGCAGACTCCTCGCGATCGCGTAGAGGGTCTGCCCAGGGGTTTAAAACAGAATCAAAAACGGGAAATAGCCATAATTTCATATTTCCTTCCATAGAATCCGACCTTAGGCGATTTTTGAAGAGGGATTTCATCACCAAATTATAGGTTCGTGTTATTAATCTCATTTTCTTCATTTTCCATTAACACCCATTAGATTTCTAGGCCTAAATCATGTTCTTAAGGGTAAAAAATTAGGGATTTGGGTAGAGTTAGGAATTTTTGAATAATTGGGATTTAGACCTCGTTTTGAGGTTGGATTTCAAAACTAATAACATATTCAAGCTCGTGGGTGAATGGGTGATCGGGTTTTTATCTGAACCTCGTGTTTTGACCAAGCGGGCCGGGGGTGGATTTTTGACTTTTTGGGAAGAATGATGTAAAACCTATATTTAAGCGTTGAGATGGAATTGTTTGCATTTATTGATGTTATTGAGTTGAGTATGTCTAGATACAAGTGAATTGGAGTCAAATTCAAAAGGGAAAGTGGTAATCGAGGCTTGAATTTGGTCGTGGAATCCGAGGTAAGTGTTTAGCTTAACCTTAGCTTGAGGGAATAGAGGAAATATGTGTTGTGACCTAATTGCTATGTGTAAGTATCATGCTCAACGTATATGTGAGGTGACGAGTACCTATACGTTGGTGTCAAGAATTGCCCGTGAGTCGAATATTGTGATTTATGTGGTTTTTTGTAAGTAATACTTGAGTTTCACCTTGTAGTTATCCATGTTGGTGGATGTTCCTTGATATTGAATAGTGTTGAGTATTAGTTTTTAGTTGAATATTTTTATGTGAAATTATGTACTAAGTGAGATTGGATATAGTTGTTTACCCTTTTCGGGATGGTATTAATTCCACTGTTGACTCCCTTGCCGGGATGTTATGGTTTATTTCTATTTACTTCATTATTTTTTCCTTGTTGGATTGCTATCATTTGATATGTTTGGGTGAGTAAGAGTGTGAAAGCACGAAGGGTGATGCCGTTCGTGAGATTTTGAGTGAATGTTAATGCACGAAGGGTGATGCTGTGCCGATATTGTGATTGTAATAGCATGAAGGGTGATGCTGTGCCATGATATGAGAGATAATGCATGAAGGATAATTCCGTGCCATGATATTGTGAGGTAAAAGCACGAAGGGTGATGCCGTACCGGATATATTGATTCTGATGGTGAGGACGAGAGTAAAAGCACGAAGGGTGATGCCGTGCACTTGTCTTCGTATTACTATTCCGTTGCTTAAAATGATATCTAAATTGTGCCTTATCTCGTTACTTCCATTATTTGTTAATTCCTCCCCTCAGCATGTTTCCCCCTTTCCCGTGTGCTTAACTGTTTATTTCTCGTTGTATTATTTTTCAAGTCAAGGTTAAACCAAGCACTAACCTCAAATTCGCAGGCCACTCACTGCTCAAGTACCTCTTTTCCTTTCTAATTTGCCTCTAACCCGCTCGAATCTAATCATAATTAGTTTAATATCATTAATTTATGCTAAAGGAACTAACTTTACTAACAAATCATTGTTTTCCTAAGTTTTCTAAAAAGAAAAAGTTAAAACCCGACCCCCGGGACCGCTCGATCCAAACTCGGGGTTCAGACCAAATTTAGTTTACCCATTCACCCCCGATCCCGAATATACAATTAGTTTCGAAATCTGACCCCAATTCGAGGTCAAAATTTTATTTTTACAAAATTCCCTAATTCTACCCAAACCCTCAATTTTTACCATGAAAATTCTTAATTTTGGATTGAAAAGTGATGAAAAATAATAGGTAATTGAAAGAGAAGAGTTTAGGATTGTTTACCAACACCTTGGGGATGAATTTGTGTGAAGAAAATCGCCTCTAGGTCTTTGTAATTAAAAAATTGGTGACAAATACGTTCTGCCCGATTTTTAAAACTGTTTTTATATGACTTGGCAGGCCATCATCGCGTTCGCGATGGGCCTGCCGTGTTCGCAATGGGTCAGGCCGAATGGCCTTCGCGTTCGCTGGGTCTTGAACGCGTTCGCGAAGCTTTGCTTCCTTTGGTCATCACGTTCGCGACCAGGTGGCCCCGTTCGCGTAGAAGAAATGCAACTACCTCCCCCAAGTCCCATTTACATAGTGCGTTCGCATGACCTGGACGCGTTCGCGAAGCTTTAGACCATTAGTGCTCCGCGTTCGCGTTCCGAGCTCCGCTTTCGCATAGAACAAAAATGGCCCCAGTGCAATTTACTCTGCGCGTTCGCGAGTGAAGCAACGCGAACGCGAACACGAACGCGAACGCGAACGCGAAGAACAATTTACATGCACACCAGAAATAGTCATGATAACATAATTTCTTAAGTGTAAAACATACCGTAGCCTACCCAAAAGTCACCCGAGCCCTCGAGGCTCTAAATCAAACATGCACGCAAGTCTAAAAACATCATACGAACTTTCTCGTACGATCAAATCACGAAAATAACATTTAAAACTATAAATTTAACCTCAAAACTCATCATTTTTCTCAAGAACACTTAACTTGCAGTATTTCTCAACCGGACGTCCGAATCACGTCAAATCAACTACGATTCTTACCAAATTTCACAGATAGGACTTAAATTCCATAACAAACCTCTCGAGCTCCGGAACCAAAATACGGGCCCGATACCAACAGTTTCAAACATTAATTCATTTCTTTATTTCATTGAAAATCCAGCAAAATAATTTTCTTTTAAAATTGATTTCTAAGGCTAGAGACCTCAGAATTCAATTCCGGGCATATGCCCAAGTCCCATATTTTACCGCGGACCTCTCAGGATTGTCGGAATACAAATCTGGGTCCATTTACTAAAAATGTTGAACAAGGTCAACTAAAACCAAATTTTAAAAGCTTTCCGGTTTCACGCCGGACTGTGCACGCAAATTGAAGTAAACGAAATTAATCATTTTAAGGCCAATGAGCCTGGAATGGAGTCTTAATTTATAAGATGCCCCCTTTGGATCATCACATAATTCAAAGTTATTGAAACAATTAATCATATGCTTCAAAGTGAAGTTTGAAGGGAACAAATTGATAGCCTTTAATTAACTTTAAAAAGATTGGATATAATTTTAAAATCTATAATCTTAATCTTTTATATTTAGATATTATATAGGGAACTTTATAAGACACTAGATGAAGATGTTAATTTTGGTAGAATAATTTTTATGAGATGCTTGATTCAAGGATGAATGACAAATACAATTGTAGTTTTTTCCCATTTATATGGTGATATTTGTATTGGTAAAAAAGAGTTTCACACGTAAGCCAACTCTTGACAACTCAGCAAGTTATGTGGACACAGGAGAACGCGATAGCTGGATGTGATTCTTTGAAGAGGTACGGAACAAAGAGTCACGATTCAATAAATCCTCGAGCTCATCAGCTACGGGAAACTCAACCTGATCAAAACAGGGAAGAGACACAGTAAGAATGAATCTGGACAAAGTTATGGGCAAATTCAAGAACCCACAATTGATTACTCGTATGTTATATAACCGTACCCCAATTACTGTTATCCTTTGTAACACCCCATTAATCATAATTAGTCATTAATGGTCAATCATAGTAAGAGTTGTACGTTATATCAAGGAATCTCCTATATAAGGGAGGGCAATACAGCTTGTAAAGACATCTAATTCTCGAATACAATCTACTTTGCTTTTCTATATTTATGCAATATTGTCTATTACTCATTTTTCTCTATTTCTTTGATTATCAGTAACCCGTGTTCATCCTAGAAATAGCTTTAGTCAAAGGATCTAATTCTTTGGTTAAACAAATTGGTTTCGTTGCCGGGAATCTGATAATATTTGTTTGCTTTTCAAGCGATATCCTTTGAACTATTTCGAACTCCAACGACAACAACCAGCAAAGGAATGGAACCCCAGTTCCATCACCTTCAAGAACCCCACGTGGTTCAAGGGAACAATCCCCAGAATGATCCAAAAACAACAATGATAATAATGATCAAGCGGTGGAACAAGATCGGGTAAAGCGAATGATTGCAGAGTATGTGAGCCAAGCTTTGTAAGAACTTGTGAGGGGATTACCGGCAGCGTTACCTGCACCACCAACACCACCCCCCAATAATACCATCACCATGGAAAATCCTCAATCTGGGTTGGCAAACTCAGGAAGGGGAGATACTCCTAATGAATCTCTCGAAGCGAGATCAGGTATATCTAATAACTCTGAATTACAAAATTTACAGCTAACCATGTAGAAACAGATGAAGAAGGAGAACGATGGCATCGAACAAATTCCCGGAGTACCGCATATTATCAAAGGGATTGATGTTGATAGGTATTCTCAACAACCTTGGAAGCCAAGTGCGGCACCTTTGCCTATACCCATGAAGTTTAAAATGCCTGACGTTCCCAAATATGATGGAACAACTGACCCACGTGATCATGTGACTGCTTTCACTACTGAAGTAAAAGGTAACGACTTAACAAAACAAGAGATTGAATCAGTCCTTGTCAAAAAATTTGGGGAAACACTTACCAAAGGAGCCCTAACCTGGTATTCTCTTCTCCTTGAAACTTCTATTGACTCTTTTGCTGAGCTTGCAGATACATTTATAAAAGCACACTCCGGTGCACAAAAAGTTGAGAAAAGAATGGAAGTCATATTCAAAATAAAACAAGGAGACACGGAACTACTCCGTGAGTTTGTAGACAAGTTTCAACGAGAAAGAATGCAGTTACCCAGGGTGCCTGATATTTAGGCAGCCATGGCATTTTCAAGCAACCTAAACGATAAAAGCTCAGAAGCCACGAGACGACTTAAGGAAAGTCTAAGAGAATTCACTGCTACAACATGGAACGATGTATATAACAGGTATAGTACTAAACTCAGAATAGAGGAAGATATCATTGCCCGTTCGAGAAATTAAGATCATTCTAGATCTAGACGTCCTGAATCAGATAGAAGATCAGGTAAAAACAGGTATGATACTTACTTAGGACCCTCGGGACGTGATATTCCTCCTAGGTTCAAAAAAACTAGGTCAGACTATACACCACCAGGAAGAGACGTAGTCTCATCCTCATCTAGATCCAGAAAAGATCGAGATGAACGACCTAGAGGTAATACTCAAATTGGGGATCATACCTTTCATGTAAGTACCACTGAGCTTGTCTCAATATTGAGGAACATGGGAGACAAGGTTAAGTGTCCCAAAGTGATGCAATCAAATCCAAATAGAAGGAACCCAGATCACTGGTGTGAATTCCATAATGATCATGGGCACAAAATTGCGGATTACAGATTTTTATAAGGTGAAGTAGAAAATTTATTGAAACAGGGCTATTTAAGAGTATTGTTTAGTGATAAAGGTAAACATACATATATGAAGAACAAACAGGAGCCCCCAAAGCCTCCTTCTCCAAAATGAACCATCAACGTGATATACGGAGGTGAAGAAGTAAACAGAGTGGTCTGCAAAACAATCACAAAGTTCACAATTACACTTGGGAAATGGGTTCGTGAAAATCTGGAAGAGGACGATATAACCTTTGATGATGCAAATATCATCGGATTAATGCTTCCTCACAACGATGCTCTGGTAATATCTTTACTTATTCATGACACTAACGTAAAAAGAGTGTTGATTGATCCAGGCAGTTCAGTCAATATCATTTTGCTAAGAGTCGTGGAAGAAATGCTATTGGGGAATCAAGTAATCCCAAGGGCATGAGCCATATCAGGGTTTGATAACTCTACGGTTATAACAAAAGGAGAAATTGAGCTTAGCACTTATGCTGAAGGGGTGATCAAAAGTACCAGGTTCTAAGTCATCGATACTGAGATGGCTTATAACGTAATCGTGGGAAGGCCATGGATCCACGACATGAAAGCAATACCCTCCACCTTGCATCAGGTAATTAAATTCCCCTCTGAATGGGGGATTTAGCAAATTATAGGCGCTCAGCAAACCGCAAGAAATATAAACTCTGTGGTACACTACAACAAGAAAATAGAGGTGGGAGAATCACGAGATAAGGGAATCTCCCAAGTGGGTAACGCCGCCTAAACAGGCAAGGAAGAAATTACTACCCAAATAGGTACGGAAGGTATTATTGCTGAAACAGGTACGAAAGAAAATACTTACGAGAAGGTGAATCAAGTTACCACGGCAGGTGCATTAGACCACACGGATGCAGATTCCAGACCAGACGTCATTCATGAACCGGAGGAAGATGAGCACATCAAAACAACTACGGAAGAGCTCGAAGCTGTTCCATTGTTCGAAAGAAAGCCTGAACAGAAAGTGTATATAGGCACGAGGCTGGGCCCCGGTCGAAGAGGTAAGTTAATTGATTATTTAAAGGATAACGCAGACTGCTTTGCGTGGTCCCACTCAGATATGACAGGTATCCCACCAGAAGTGATGACTCATAAAATAAATGAAGATTTATCCTTCGTACCTGTTAAGTAGAAGAAAAGAAAGAAATGACCACTCAAGAACCAAGTGATCGACGAAGAGGTACAGAAACTCTTGAAGATTGGTTCTATATGAGAGGTAACTTACCCTAACAGGCTAGCAAACACCGTGGTAGTACCTAAAAAGAATGGCAAATGGAGGGTATGCGTAGATTATACTGACTTAAATAAAGCATGCCCCAAAGATTCATTCCCATTGCCACATATATATCAAATGATTGATGCCACAACAGGTCATAAATTATTGAGATTTTTAGATGAATATTCTGGTTATAGTCATATTAAATTGGATCCCTCATATGAGGAAAAAACTTCCTTCATTACAAACACGGGGACTTACTGTTATAAAGTTATGCCTTTTGGCTTGAAAAATTCTGGAGCCACTTATCAAAGGTTAGTGACTAAAATGTTACAAGAACATCTTGGAAAGATGATGGAAGTCTATATTGATGATATGTTGGTAAAATCAACACAAGAAGAAGACCATTTCCAGCATCTCTCTACTACTTTTGATATTTTACGCAGGTATAATATGAAGCTAAATCCAGAAAAATGCGCTTTTGGAGTGCAATCAGGTAAATTTTTGGGTTTCCTTGTATCGAACAGAGGAATAGAGATAAATCCCGCTCAAATTAAAGCTATAGAAGAAATACCTAATATTTTAACAAATAAAAATGAAGTTCAAAGACTAACAGGGAGAATAGCAGCTTTGGGAAGATTTATTTCTAAGTCTTCCGAAAAAAGTTTTAAATTCTTCTAAGTTCTCAAAAAGCAGAATCAGTTCGAATGGACTAAAGAATGTCAACAAGCCCTCAAGAACCTGAAGATTTATCTATCGAAACCACCGCTGCTTTCAAAGCCTAAAGAAGAGGAAAGATTGTACATCTACCTAGCTGTTTAAGAAATTGCTGTAAGTGCAGTATTGGTAAGAGAAGAAAAAGGTAAGAAATCACCCATCTATTATGTAAGTAAAACTTTGCTAGATGCTGAGACTAGATATCCACATCTGGAAAAGTTAGCCTTAGCTTTAATAATGTCATCTAGAAAATTACGACCATATTTTCAATGTCACGCAATCACCGTTGTGACTTCATATCCTTTAAGAAATATTTTGCATAAACATGAATTGTCAGAAAGATTAGCCAAGTGGGCCATAGAATTAAGTGAGCATGAAATAATCTATCAGCCTAGGACTGCAATTAAGTCTCAAATACTAGCTGATTTTGTTGCTGACTTTAGTAATAGCATTATCACTAAAGTAGAAAAGGAGTTACAACTTTTTAATGGTGCTAATCCGGGCCTATGGACCCTATTGACCGATGGCTCCTCTAATATAAAAGGTGTCAGCTTAGGCATAGTCTTAATATAACCCACGGTGAAAAGACACGGCAAGCTATCAAGTGTTATCCTATAACTAACAATGAAGCAGAGTACGAAGCTGTTATTGCAAGGGTTGAACTCTCACGGGAGCTCTCAATCGAGCAAATCGTGATCAACAGCGACTACCAACTGGTAGTAAATCAGATACAGGGGACTTGCATCGCTCGAGAGACTCGAATGCAACAGTATCTTGAAAACGCACGAGAGCTCGTGAGACAATTCAAAACATGGAAGGTAACCCAAATACCTAGAGAGGAAAATATAGAAGCAGATGCATTAGCTAACCTCGCAGCAGTCACGGAAGTAACAAACAAAGACAATGCAATTGTCGTCCAACTATTTCACTCAATGATCGACCAAGACAGAAATGAGGTAACTTTCAACAACTTAACCTGGGACTGGAGAAACGAAATTCGTAATTTTTTGTAGAATGGCACCGTACCTGAAGACAGGAAAGCAGCTCAAGCACTTCGTCGCAAAGCTGCACGGTACTGCCTTATTCGGAACTCGCTTTATCGCAAGATGTTCAGAGGACCCCTAGCTAAATGCCTTGGACCTAACAAAACGGAATTTGTGATGAAAGAAGTCCACGAAGGACACTGTGGAAATCACTCAAGGGCAAGGTCCTTAGTGAAAACCTAATAAGAGCTGGATACTATTGGCCTAAGATGGAAAAAGAAGCCGAAAACTTCGTATCCAAATGCGACAGGTGCCAAAGGTTTGCCAATAACATGCATCGACCAGCGGAATTATTGTATCCAATAATAGCCCCATGGCCTTTCATGAAATGGGGGATGGAAAAGTGGGACCTCTTCCCACAGCTAAAGGTTAGGTACGGTTTTTGCTCATGCTAACCGACTATTTTACAAAATGGGTAAAGGCAGAAGCGTTCAAACAAGTGCGAGAAAAGGAATTTAAAAGCTTTTTATGGTGAAACATAATATGCCACTTTGGAATACCAAAGGAGATCGTGTGCGATAATGGCCCACAATTCATAGGTTCGCAAATCACGGAATTCTTCGAAAGTTGGCAAATCAAACGGATCACTTCAACGCCATACCACCCCGTGGCTAATGGTCAAGCTGAGTCAACGAATAAGTTCATCATCAAAAACCTAAAGAAGCGGCTAGATAAAGCCAAAGGAAACTGGCCTGATGAGTTACTAGCGGTACTATGGGCATACAGAACAACTTCAAAAACAGCCATGGGAGAAACCCCGTTCGCACTTGTCTATGGCTCAGAAGCCTTAATACCTATGGATATGGGCGAACCAAGCATAAGGTTCTCAACAGCCATGGAGGAAGCAAATAACGACGAATTGAAGACCAATCTGGACCTGCTCGAACCACGGAGAGTAGCAGCACTGATACGGATGGCAACTCAAAAACAAATCATAGAGCATTATTAAAACCGTAAAGCTCATCTCAGATAATTCAAGATTGGGGACTTCTCCCTTAAAAAAAGTCTTTCAATCAATGAAAGAAGCAGGCGCAGGAAAGCTAAATCCAAACTGGGAAGGACCCTACAAAATCCGAGGCATAGCTGGGAAAGGCGCCTATGAGTTGGAAGCTATGGACGTCAGAGTTCTACCAACAAGCTGGAACGCCATCCACCTAAAGAAATATTACTTCTAAGGAAAAGAAATACCCCCGGTCAGGTATCACGCGTTCGATTTTATTTTGAACATTCAAAAATTTTACTAACTTTTTTAGATGATAGGCATAAAGTTAACCCATCACCAGATGATGATATTAGACCTACAAAGACGCGAGGAAATAACACAATTCCCGATCTAGGATTACATTTTCTGATGGACGTTTCNCAAAGAAGACTATCAGAAAGTCAAAAGCTCGAAGCCTGAAGACCCATCTACCCAACGAGACAAGTGATACGAGCAGAATCTAAAGAGATAAAAAAGAGTCATCCAAATACAAAGCATAATGCAAAAAGGCAAAAAACCTTCAAACATGTTCAGGTTGAAAGGCAAAATATTAGTCACGAGGAAGAAATGTACATCTTTATACTTATTCAAAACTGTTGTAACAAAAACAGTTAGGGGTAAAAGATCATCATCAGTGTACTCATTCAAAAACTGTTATGATAAAAAACAGTTACGAAAACTTTGTACTCATATAGAAAACTGTTATGAAATAAAATAGTTACGAATAAGAAAACATTTCCCTCATAATTATGAGAAAATGGTTTCCAACAAAAACAGTTGAGGGTAGAAACCCCAATCTTTATAAAAACTGTTACTAGTGAAAAACTGTTGTTCCCTTGTATTAATATCGAAAAACTGTTACCTATGAAAAACAGTTGCGAAGTACAAGTGTATATCAAATATGTTAAAAAAAAACAGTTGCAACATGAGTTTTAGACGATAATGAAACACATGTAAAATGTTGTGGAAGTTCAAGTAACAAAAAAAAAAATATTTCCTTGGAAACATTCTTAAACATGTGTAAAATTTCTATCACTCTATTGCATTATCATGAAGTTGAGACGTCTTCTTCATGACAATCATAAAGGTCCCTCTTTCATAAATGAAGCCTACTACAAAAAGGCTCACAAAAACCGTACCTACTATGAAAAGGTACAAGTGATTACATCATCCTCATACAAAAATTCATAGGTAAAAACAAAAACTTTGAAAAATAAAGCATGCAAAAGACATAAAGAGTGAAACAGAAACTCAATGAAAGTCATACTAGCATTAATATATTAAAACGGCTAAGTAAAAACTAAGTATTAACTTATACTTAGCCGTATAGAATTTTTATACATTGAGGTGCCCCTAAGTTGTCATTTAGGGACTTTAAAGAGATCCAAATTTAGCCCCGATGGGACTGGGGGTAACCACCAATTGAGACAAAGATAAAAAAAAAAAGAAGGGGTGAACCAACTAAACTTCTTCAGGAGGGTGGTTGACTTCACTGGCAGAAGGAGTGGGAGAAATTAGCGATGAAGAGGCACGAGCAACTGGAGTCTCACCATCAGGTGAAGAGAGGTTATGACCTTGTTGAGCCTTCTTCATGGCTTCCTTAGTTTTAGCTATTTCAGCACTAAGGTCGAAACCCTCTTGACTCATTTCCGTCAATGTGTGAAGGCGAGAATTCATATACGCCCAGCTCACATCAACAACAGCCACCTCTTCAAGATCTTCATAATCCCTTGCCCATACTTGAAGCTCAGCTCTCAATCTGTCCTTTTACGCTTCAGCAGCTTCATGGGCGGCCCTTAACGGTACAATCGACTCCTCCAGAGTTTGAACTTTATCTAAAGCCTTACGAAGGTCCTCTTGAGTACGGGTGAGTGATTGCACGAGCTCGCCTGAGTATTCCTTCTTCTGCCCCAACAAGTTTTTCAAGTCTCTAATCTCCTCTAAGGCCTGGGACAGCTACTCAGCAAATGAGGACTCCAGAACACTCTTGTCTTTACTGGAAGAAGCCTTCTCTACTGCCAGTTTTGCCGCCATGAGCCTCATCTGCCGCTTCAAGGTACTCCTTTCCTCTTCTAAGGCATCCATGTCAATCCTTAGGCTATCATACTGTGCTTTCCAATTATCAGCATCGGCCTGCAACTCTTTTGTCTCCTGATCCGTATTTGAGATCCTCTTCATAAGCTCCATGCCTATAAGATTAATCTACAAGAAATAAACCAATCAGATATGATAAATTTCATATACGAAAATGAAAGAGGATAACCTGCATCATACCTTCAAAGAGGTATGCACAACTTCATTGGCCCATGTAAGAGCACTATGGCTGGCTACCTTGGCTTTCTCAGTGGGACCTATCAAAGGCTTGAGCCACACTTCGGGCTCACCCATTTTCTTGAAAAGATTCCCCTTAGCTAGAACCTCTATTATCACCTGCCACTTCTCTCCGCTGGAAAACGCTAATTCCCTAGAGGAAGGCATAGAAGCAAGTAGATATGAAGCAGCAACAGGCACGGAGGGTTGAGGAGCTGGAGAAGCCATGGGCAAAGCAGCAGGCACGAAGGGTTGAAGAGTTGAGGAAGCCACGAGCAAAGTAACATCAGAAGCTGTAACAGCCAAAGGAGCAGATGAGACAGCTTCTCTAAAAGAAGTAGGAAAGACAGCAGCCAAAGGGACATCGTCAGGAGCAAGGTCAAAACCTTCATGGAACAGGTTATCTACAGACTTATGAATAGGGGAATGTGAAACATCTTCAAAGGTAGAGGGCTCAACCACAGACACGGAAGGCAAGGTCATGGGTGTAAACTCATCATCTGAAACCACCCGCCTTCTCCGTGGCCTGTGCACTAACGCATCCTCTTCTTCTTCTTCTACAGAACGAGACTCAGCAATCTTCCTCTTCGAGGAAGACGAACCAACAATAATATCTTGGGCCTGAGCCAAAGACATCTTCGGGATAGATGAAGCAGACACCCCACGAACAGAGAACCCTATCAAAAGGGAAAAAGTTAAACGACAAAGAAAGAAGAGACTCGAGTAAGGAAAGAAGCAAGAACAAAAGCTTCACTTACCTTGGGTCTTTACATGCCAACCATACCTCCCAGCGAGGTACTTCCAAGATCTCTTTTCTAAAGGAGCAATGGACAACAATTTTTCTACCCAATCATGGATACCGAAGACATTCTCAACAATATCCATGATTGCTGAGAGAAGAAGAAAGAGATACGTTGTTAGTAAAACATCTTAAGTCAGAAAGTGTTTCGTGGAAGAAAAGAAAAGAAGAAAGATATTTATACTTGAGGACAACCGTCAAACATAGAAAAAAATAAAAATAATGATGAAAAGTCATAATTGAAGGTGTCACTTCGGGACTGACACAGCCGCAAAAAGCCCTAAAAGGTGCCAAGTAACTGCAGAACCAATCCGAGAAGGACACATGGTATGAGCATTAAATGGAAGTGACAAACGACGCCTATGGTTCAGAGACGGATACAATGTTTCAAGGTAAAGCGGCGGTAAAATATTCCCGCCATAAATGAGTATCCACGTACCAAATATTAATCGATAAATATATGGTAAGTGGGGGGACTATCTGTATTGGTAAAAAAAATTTTCACACGTAAGCCAACTCTTGACAACTCAGCCAGTTATGTGGACACAGGAGAACGCGACAGCTGGATGTGATTCTTTGAAGAGGTACGGAACACAGATGCATGATTCAATAAACCCTCGAGCTCATCAGCCACAGAAAACTCAACCTGATCAAAACAGGGAAGAGACACGGTCAGAATAAATCTGGACAAAGCTACAGGCAGATTCAAGAACCCACAATTGATTACTCGTACGTTATGTAACCGTAGCCCAATTACCGTTATCCTTTGTAACACCCTATTAATATCATAATTAATCATTAATGGTCAATCATAGCAAGAGTTGTACGTTATATCAAGGAATCTCCTATATAAGGGAGGGAATATAGCTTGTAAAGGCATCTGATTCTCGAATACAATTTACTTTGGTTTTCTATATTTCTGCAATATTGTCTATTACTCATTTTTCTCTATTTCTTTGATTATCAGTAACCCATGTTCATCCTAGAAATAACTTTAGTCAAAGGATCTAATTCTTTGGTTAAACAATGTTATCAATGATTAATGTGAAAGTGGTGATACTATACAAATGTACAAAATTTTCAACTTAACATGGTAACCAGTTTTTGAGTGATGTTATTATGTGACTCTTTCTTGATCACATCATTTTGGTTCACACTTAAAATAAGGGTGAACTCATATTTAAAAACTCTAAATAGAATTACTTATATTTGTAATTAGTTATTTATAATTAACTTTTTATGCATATACACGAAATAGTTTATCTCTATTAATTGAATTTCTAAAATAAAAATGTTCTGTAATTAACGTTTTTATGACTGCGCGAAGCACGAAAACTAGTTAAATTAACTATAGAGACAGTCACACGCATGGAACCCCACGTCAAGGCGCTTGTGCCTACACGAGACTCATTTATAAGTATTGCCGTTAAACACAATTACATCCTACTTATTATATGATATTGTGACAAACAAACAGGTCTTTATGACTATCCTGATAATTACACAACCCCAAGTGTTTTGCAATAATAAATATGGTAACATGAGTTAGTATTAAATAAGCCAAACGAAGTATACCATTAAATTTGTGGAAAGCGAAAGTCCGGATCGGACCCCGGAGGTGGAGCCAAGCAGTGTAGTCAGCCTGGACCATCTCGTACACTATAATTAAATGGTCCATTGCAATGCATCGTAAGGGCCCAGATTAAAGTCACTAGACTTATTATGTAGTAAAGACATGAAATATGTAGCTTCTTTGACCTATATATACGTACTCGGAGTCGGTCCAAGCCCATGTGCACAAAGATATTGTATTTATACGGGACATTTTCATATATATCCATTTTGGTGCCACCATTAAAATTATATCCATATTGCATAAAAAATTGTAAAGTATACCTACTCGGATCTGTAGTAGTTCAATCTCTTCATTGCAATTCCAGAAATTAAATATGAAGTTCTTTTATCTTTCAAATTCAACTTCGAAAATTCGAATTTGAAGTAGTTCAATCTCTATAATGCAATTTCAAAAATCAAATCAAGAAGATCTTCTATGTTTCAAATGCAACTTCAAAAATTCAAATCGTATGATCCAGCAGTCCAGTGAGAGTCTGCTGCTTACTAATGTGGTTTCAATTCTTATTGTTCCTCTTCTTCAATTCCATTCATCTTCCCCATCACTTGAAAAATAATAAGAGAAGTGAATAAAGATAAATTAATAGTATAATTGTTTTCAGGTAAATTCTGCTAGGATTCTTCAAATGATATTTTTTAGTATTTTTTTTAGCAATCCACTAGGCAGTGCCTAGGGCTTGTTTTTATTTATATAATTAAAAAAAACATAGTGTCATGTTGCCTTACAAAATGTAAGACGGTACTAAATGAAACTACATAGGACCTATCATCAAGTTTGAGCATTTCACACCCAACCTTGATATTACACAATGAGATGCTAAAAGCATTAACTAAAAATTCTAGTATTGTAACAAAAAATAGCCTATGAAACCCATACCATCGTTTATGAATTGTGTACAGCCGTAGAAATTACACTGCCCAGTTATCTTGGTTGCTTGAATAGCCCATGTAAAGTATACTCCTTAGATTGCACATGTAGCCTTCTTCCATAATTTTCCTTACATCCACATAATACACTCTTTTAATTTGCCATGTCTGATCCACCTCCAGCCGCGTTCATTATGAGCTTGATCAGTTCCATTCAGTTGCTTACGTTGTTCCATGTGTTGGTTAAAGATGGTCGTATTACCTTGTTTATAAGTAATTGTGTGAGAACTCCATCTTGTTCTTGAATCCTTCAATGTATGGAAATCCTTGTGGAGTATCAGATGTTGTAAAAACATTGGGTAAGGATTCCCAAATGTATTCCTCACTGCAGATATTAGTTTCCAAATTACCACATTCGTCATAGTGTTGACGTCGTAGCTCTTAGATGTATCTTGGTGATATTGCTGCATTATATAGCTCTTGTGCTCCAAATCTAGTACAAGGCTATATGTGTATATCAACATTATGGACTGCTTCCACCTCCAAGTATTGGCATTTATATTAACACCTAATGTCCTTGCACTCTTCCTTGCTTCTATGCTTGTGCATATCCTTGATTCCCTACCATTAGAATGAGCACAAAGTGCTAATACCACCAACTAGTAGTTTGTCAAAGGATATGGCATATGGACAATAATGATTCTTGCAAAAAAGAACACCTCGTTAGTAAAAAAAATAAATCAGCAACTTCTCCTCCATCTGGATTTGAAGTTGATGAACCATATTATTGCTCTGCCTTTTTTCCATCTCCTTTGTTATCTGTTGTTGTCTATATTGTGTTACCCTTGCCTGATTCCTTGTATCCCTTACTTCATACTACCCAATTCTATTAAGCTTTCTGGGCAGCTTTTCTATCAAGTAGCATCTTCGTATACCTATATCACTCCAACATTTTATTTCCATCAGTCCATAATGCCCAATTCTCTTAAGCTTTCTGCGCATTTTTGCTTCTTTTATTTTCCTTGGAGCATCCTTTTTATTTCCATCAGTCCCTCTATACTTGAACCTATCTCGAGTTCCCTCTCAGTGAAATGCCACCCCTCTCCATCTTTCAGTGATTCCTAGTCCTAGCTGCCCAATTCTCTTAGGCTTTATGGGCAACATTTTATTTTTGTCATTTTCCTTTGTATTGCTATCCATACTTTCATATGAGATCTTTGATATGTCACACCCTTCCCAGTATCCTGCCTTCATGATGAGCTTCCTAGCTACTGTGCTAATGCATAACTATAGTGTCCTTAAAGTGTAATGAAACTGGAGTTCTTCTATAGTGTAAGACATTAGCAGATAATGAAATCGTGTCTCCATAATTAATCTCCAAGGCCAGTGATTTACAATGCATGAGCTTTGATATTTAAAGTGAATCCATCTCATGCTTGTACTTGTCATCTTTCCTCCTTCAAGGGAATGAGCACATAGTGCTAATACACCCATGAAATCCGTATTAAATGACAAGGCATGAGCACAGTAACATTTTCTGCAAAAAAGAAAACAAAGGTAGTGAAAAATAGATCAACATCATCTCCTCCAAAAGCATTTGATGATGTCGAACCTGCCACTCCATCGCCCTCACTGATTCCCTTGTCTTCATCTTCACCTCTTCTCCTACTGCCTTATTACTTTAATTCTCAAGTATGGACATTGAAGTTTATCTCCATTCACTAACCTCCTGCCTTGGATCCAAATAATGGAATGAGTGACATTCAATGTTTCCTTTATCCAGTGCGTAGTTAGCTAGATGGTCAGCCAGCTTATTCCCCTCTCGATATATATGTGATACTCTTACCATTGCACATGCTCAATATCATCTTTATATCCTCCACTTCTTCATCAATAATCCACGGTGGTTTCTACACCCCTTCAATCACCTTATTGAGCATCATAAAATCTGTTTGCACCCATATGTTGGATGTGTTATTAGCAAGGCAGTGTTTTAATGCTTCCAAAATTACTCTAGCTTCAGCTTGGGTATTTGTCGTCTCTTGTATTTCCTTCCCAACTGCATACAACACATCTCCAACCTCATTCTTTAAACAATAACCTATTGAACTCCTTCCTGGATTACCCCTCGATGCTCCGTCAGTGTTGATCTTAGTCCACCCTTGCATGGGAATTCCCATAACACCTTATTAATCTTCAATCTAGGTGTGTATTTTTCCATCATTTTGAGTATATCTAGCCATCTAAATGGCACATGAGCAATTCCTGGTTTCCTCACTTTTATAAGTGACTGAATTGTGGTACAAACATGGTGAACAACTCGATTAGTGGAAACTGCTTCACCATGTTTATTGTTATTCCTTCTCTTCCATATTCCCATACAATGATACTAGGTAAAGCTTTTGAATATAGGTTTGAGTCTTGTGATTACCTCTAAAGTCCAGCATTTAACAAATGCTTGATGTAAGCTTAGTCCTTCACTTGATATCCCTGCATATGAAAAGAAATAGGTCCACACTCTAACAACCGTATATGATGTGAAGAAAACATGCGAAAAGGTTTCCTCTTTTGGTGCATAGCAACACCAACATTTCGAAGGCATAAGGTATCCCATTCTCCTTAGTGTGTCATCCAATGGTAGCTTGCCCTTCTATAACTTCCACGTGAAGAATGAGATTTTAAAAGGCAATCATTTCACCCACATATTAGAATATGTGATGGCTGAATCCTTTCTCCTATGTAGGTAATCCCAGGAAGATTTTACTGAAAACATTCCTCCATTTTCTAATGACCAAACAGGCTTGTTCAGTACTTCATTCATCACTATACATGGTATCATCTCCAATATATGCTCGGCCAAGTCTTCTGGTAGTATTTCTCTAATCCTAATCTCATCCCAAACCCCTTCTATGATCACATCATTCACATTGTGGATTGTCTTGTCACACATGAAGTCTGGAGGTGTAACGAAATATAATGACCCGAATCCTGTCCAATTGTCAAACCAAAAAAGGGATGATCCCATTTTTAGTTTCCATAATATTTGATGCTCCATAAGATCTCAAAACTCAAACATCTTTATCCATACATGTGATCCACCTCTCCAAGGTATGACAATAGCATTCAACTTTTTGCAATATTTTTGACTCATAAAAGAACTCCATAGAGATGGCTTAGTCCTAAAGTTCCACCATAATTTGCAAAAGAGAGCTTTAGACATGTCATGTAGTGAACGAAAATCTACACATCCTTCTTCATAAGGAAGGCATAGAGTGTCCCAAGATGCCCAGTGTCTAGCCCTACGATCAATTGAGTTGCTCCAAAAAAATTTAGCAAATAATTTATGCAACTTATTGATCACATAAGCAGGAGGATTCACTGCTGAGAGCAAGTGTAAAGGCATGCTTTGCAGAACACTGGTGATTAATACTGCCCTACCTCCAATCGATAAGAGTTTTCCTTTCCAAGCATGTAATTTATCAATTACCTTAGTGATTAATCCCTCGTAATACTCCATCTTTCTCCTTGCATAAAATATAGGACACCCAAGATATGTAAAAGGAAAATCCTGTCTTCTAATTCCAGTTATCACCTCAATTTTCCTCACTACTTCATCACTACATGAATGGTGAACATACACGCGGATTTGGATTTATTAATCAACTGCCCAGAAGCTACTTCATAAGCATTCAACACCTCCATGATTAGTCTCAATGATGTTGCATGTGAGGATGAAAATATAATTGTGTCATCCGCATATTCAACATGGTTGATCTTTGGACTCCATTTTGGTAATCCAAAACCACAGAAATATAAGTTCAAGTGAAGTGCGTTAAGGCCTCTAGACAAAGCTTCTACAGCCAAAATAAATAGAGTAGGGGACAATGGATCTCCTTGCTTCACACCCCTAGTCGACTTGAAAAAAACATATGGTTGTCCATTTACAAGGACAAAATACCAATTGTTCGACACAATACCAAAGATCTTCCCAATTAACCTTTCAGAGAACCCCATCTTCCGCAATATTTTTAGTGAGAAATAGCCAGGATAATCTATCATATGCCTTCATCATGTCAAGCTTTATCACCACATTAGGCCCTGCCTTAGTTTTCAATCTAATATCTGTAATAATTTCTTGAGTAAGCAATAGATTCTCCACAATACTTCTCCCCTTAACAAACCCTGCTTGCTCATCAGAAATTAGATTAGGAAGGATATCAACAAGTCTCTCATAAATAACTCTCGAGATTATTTTGTTGATAACATTGCTCAAACTAATTGGCCTTAAGTCTGAAAATGTCTTCACATCTTTCTTCTTAGGTAATAGAACTAAATTTGTGTGAGTCACAAATTTAGAAAGATCATGACCACAAAAGAAAGACTGTACCAATGTCAACTATATCACCACCAATAATTTCCCAACAAGCATGATAGAAGTTGTCATTGAATCCATCCGGTCCACCTGCACTATCACCATTTCAACCAAATACTGCTTTTTTCATTTCCTCCATTGTTGGTAATATTTTTAACTGCTGGTTCTGCTCCTCATTTATCATGGAAGGGACATGATCCAGAATCTTAAATCAGTAGGTATACAAGGTTCATGAAACTGTTGCTCGAAAAAATGCCCTGCTTCTGCTGCCATTGTTTCATTCTCTTCAATCCAATTGCCATCTCTATATTGTATTCTTTTGAGCTGCCTTGTTTCTTTAACCATTTACATGGGCATGAAACATTTTAGTGTTCCTATCTACATATTTGAACCAAGTCATGCCTGCCTTTTGTTTCCAAAATTCTTCTTCCAATGCCCATACACGAATTAATTCACCTTGCATCTTTTGTAGTCTTTGTCGATTCTCAATGGTAGGGCTAAGTTCAAACTGATTTTCATGCACCTCCATTACCTCTTCAAGACTAGCTATTTTATGGAAGATATCCCCAAAGGTTGCGCTACTCCATAGAGATAAAGCCTTCTTCAATTTCTTCATTTTGAGATTGAATAAAATGAATGAATTTGCATGAAAGTCTGCCTTCCAATTTTCACGCACAAAAACCATAAAAGATTCATATTTGAGCCTAAAATTTTGAAATCTAAATGCCTTTTTGATTGGGCCAGTACTGGGATTACAACAAAGGAGCATTGGACTATGATCCGAACCAATTTTTGACAAATGGTTTATTTCCAACGTCGTCCAAAATTGTTGAAGTTCCATGTTGCCCAAGCATCTATCCAATCTCTTGAATATGCAATCTTCTTTAGCTCTCCCATTCCACCAAGTATAAATACTTCCTTTGAATCCAAGATCAAAGAGGTTGCATGTATTTACACAATGTCTGAAATCATCTATCTCATTAATATGAACTGGTAGCCCTCCAAATTTCTCTTCTTCATCCCAAATTACATTAAAGTCTCCTCCACGATCCATGGAAGTGGCATATCACTTGCTAGTGCATATAGAGTATCCCATAGCTCTATCCTCTCCATTGCATTACACATAGCATAAATTAAGGTTAACATGAACTCCTTCTGTTCATCAGTATCAAATAATTTCAATGTTAGCTGCTGTTCCAGGTTGAAAATAATGTCAAACTCATACCTCTCATCTATGAATGCCCAGATTTTGTTAGAGACGTTAACCACAACCTGCTCGAACCCCAATTCTCTCCTATATTGATCCACCTTCCTAGCTTGTTTCTTAGGCTCCATGAGTACAATTAAATGAAAATTATACTGCCTATCCATTGTGATAACCCTTTCAAAGGCTTGCATAGTATTCACTGACCTAATATTCCAAATCAAAGCATTCATCATTAATTGGTTGATTTGGATATAGTTCTTCTTGTTTGGACTCCTAGACCTTGTACCCCAGAATTTTCTTTGGCTTGCTTTCTTTTACCTCTCCCAGCTGACTTCCCTTTCTCAGTTTTCCTAGGAGAAATATTCCCTTGTCTTTCCACATTCATAAAATTCTGGACAGTTGATTCAACATCCATATCTCTTCCTTTTGCCAACTTATTATTCATTTCATCTTCATTATGTTCTTGCATGACAATCTGGTTCTTTGTTTATTTAGGGATCAAGTTCTTCGAGATATTTTCCTGCTGCACTTTCAAATCTACTGCCACTGTAGCAATATACTTTAACTTCTGTTGAACTACCTTGTCCCTGTACTTCAATGTAACATCTTGTTGAGGCTCATCACTTCCTCCAGTGTCTCCGGGTCAAAGTTTGGTAAAGTTGCTGGATTTTTAACAGCTGTGGTGGGTTCAAATATTTTGTTTATGGGGTTAGGGTTAAGTTTAGGGTTAGGGTTAGGGTTAAGGTTAGGTTTAGGTTTTGAGTCTGGTTTTGTAGCTGGTTTAAGGCTAGAATTCTGTTCATTTAGAGAGATAGGAGTTTGAGCATCTACGAGTTTGTCATTGTTGTTGACACTTTGTTCCTCCACATTTGGATCATCTTCATGTACCTCTTCCACATCTTCATGTCCCTCAGGAATTCACCTTCATCTGATTCTTCTTCTATTTGTTCATTCCACAATTTACCTCCTGCTAGAGTCACTCGTTTGCTTAAGTCTTCCTATTCAGGAATCACACTTGTATCCAATGATTGAGAAGTAATTTCTTGACAAGACTGATTTGTAGTAACATTATGACCAAAAAAAAGCTCTACTAACCCATTGAGAAGTTGTTTCCTTGACCTTATTCCCCGTAGGAGTAGTACTTGTACCTGCAGTAGTTAATTCTTTCCCAGTAGGATTAGGATTGAAAGGGGCTGCTTCCACGTTCAACCTCCCAGTTTTCATGGGACTAGGTCTAGGACTGGTTCTTTGATCAACAATGGCCAACTGCTTCTCTTTCACTACATTAAAATCTCCTTGATCATTCCCTTGTCTTTGTTTTACCACTGCCACCTACATATTTGCTTCCATATCACCTGAATCTTCAGTCAAAGCAGCATATTTGTTGGTTGTTTGAACAACATCTACTAGAACAATTTCTTTCCCAGTGTTACCATTAGTTCGATTGTCCACTTGCTTCCCAGATTTCTTCGCTCTATTGTCACGAATCTCTTTCCATTGCTCCTCCAAATTCCCTACAACTTTACCACTTGATAGTATCATGATAGGTTGCTTATTGTTACCTTTGTTATTCTTCTCAGTTGCTTCAGCTCCTTCTTCAGTTTGTACCTCTTTATTCAATTCTTTCCTACTGTCTTTGGATTCCATTAGCTCTGGGTGAATCCTCCAACTTTCAAATTGATCATGACCTTGTAATTTACAAGTCTTGCAATACTTAGGAAGATACTCAGAGTTAATTTTTATCCATTCAGTACGAGTTTCACCAGTGATCTCATTCTCTATGTCCATACGTACCTTTTTAGGCAAATAAGATAGAAAATTAACTAGGACCTTCACACGAGCACAACTAGGTCTAGTTTATTAATTATTGCCATGTCTAAGTGCAAGGGCTTACCCAACACTAAAGCTAATGAGAACAAACATTCTTTAACAAAGTACGTGGGTAATAAATTAGGAGAAGAGATCCAAGCCATTACCTTTGGAGTTTCTTCTCCAACTTTAAATTTTTCATCATAAATTAGGGTCCTCAACTGATAGTCATAACCATCCTTGGCTTTGACATAATACACACTTTTGGACGTAAAATCTATGAAGTCTTGCCATAATGTCATTCTAATCAATACATGTCTGTCTCTAAGGAAGCCAACATTACACTTACCTTTGATCCCACATTGAGATGGAATTATCCTACGTAATTCTTGAAGTTCTGGCCATCCATACAAAAATATACACACAACAGCATACTGGAGGCCTTCAATTACATTCATAGGATCCACCTCTCCTTCAGTGAACTTCACAACTGGTTCGCCATTCAAAATAACTGCCCTACGGAAAAGAATTGATTCCATAGTGATTGCACGTTCATACATGGCAGCATTCATTGTCGAAGGTTTCAAAATTTTTGCATAATCCACGGTTGTTATTAGTGGTTGTGGAGGGCTGGGTAATGATGGATGGGGCATGGGGGGGGGGGGGGC
>ML371356.1:60840-70904 GCA_005239525.1 Nicotiana knightiana | reverse complement strand
GGGGGGGGGGGGGGGGGGCTAACCAGCCGTTGATGTGGGTTGGCCGCCGGCCGGCCGGCGAAGCCATGGGAGGGTTCGCGATGAAGAAGCAGTAGTCTTCTCACTCGCCTGATCTCTAGAGCCAGTTTTTAGAATAGAATGAATTAAATAAAAGTAATAAAAAGTATTAATGTAAGTACCTGATGCGGTGAGTAATAGTCTTTCTGACTTAAATTGAGTTCTATCTCTGGCCTTCAGGATACATAACAAAAGCCGGTGAGGACTTAAGGATCATATTGGTGCCAAATGCTCAAGAAACAATCATTATATTTCAACAACAAACATTAGAGATTAAATAAAAACTAATTTGAGTTTCGACAAACATTAAATATGTATGAAAAACTTATCGAAATTGGACGTACAGGTGGACATTCTTAATCCTACTAGTCCCATTATTACATTAATTTATGAAATTTGTCCTTTGACTAGGTATATATCGCTCTCAAATATGAGCTAATTTGACATAAGAATTTGAACCTTCGTGTGCCCACTCTTTTCTCCTAAATTTCCTTCTCCAATACTACACTTGCCTGCCGATTAAATTGGGGTATTGTTGATTATCATCCAAAAGGGCCCATAATCGTTCATCCAAACGGGCTCATAATCGTTCCTAAAAGCTAATTCTCAGTTTGATAACTTTTTTTCTTACACAGCTGTTATTCTTTTCTTGACTTTACAAATTCCAAGTGACTCAAGAAGTTGGAAACTATTTACTTCCCTCATCAGTAGTATATTTATTTTTCTCATGTTTAGATGAAAATTATGATGGATTGGCGAAAGCGACCTGTGCTTGGGTAATCACCTATCCTTAGACTCCTGACCAGATGCTCTAACCTCAAATTACTACCTATCATGTGTTAATTAATTATTATTGTTGTATTGACATACAAAGATGTAAATCAGTTAAACCATTACGAAATAAAAGGTTAAACAACCCATGTTTTTGTGTGTGTGTTTGATCGATCGGATAACTTTAACAAAAATAGGCTATGTTGGCTCTTTTAACCTTTTTTCCCTCGACAAAGTATGTCATATTTTTTCGTGGAGAAACTAAAACTGCAAATTCAAATCAAAGTGTACTTCCTTAGAACAAAATTACAGTATTTTTTTAAGAACTAAAAAAATTACTTCCTCTGTTCCAGTTTATATGAACCTATTTTCTTTTTGGTCCGTTCCAAAAAGAATGAACCCTTTCTAAATTTGGTAACAGTTTAACTTAAATTTATAATTCTACCCTTAATGAGAAACTTTTATAACCACACAAATACTCTGACACAACCCGGCCGGTTGTTTCGTGAGTTATCGCCCTGTTTTCCCCATTTCTGCTTCCTTTTGAGTTCTTCAGTTTTATTTTATTGTATTGTGTTGGTTGGTTCAGGTCCGGAGTGATTTCAGAGTGGAATGAGAAACTTAGTCTCTTATTAGGAAGCTTAAGTTGGAAAAGTCAACTGGTTGTTGACTTAGGCGTAAACGGATCTGGATTTATATAGTTCAGTTAGCTCCGTTAGGTGATTTTGGACTTAGGAATGCGTCTGAAATGTGATTTGGAGGTCCGTGGTAGAATTAGGTTTGAATTGGAAAAAGTTAGAAATTTGGCGATTTTGGTCGGCAGTAGAACATTTATGGAATTCCGGAAGTTGGAGTAGGTTCGCAGTTTCATTTTTGACGTGTGTGTAAAATTTGAGGTCATTCGGATGTGGTTTGGTAGGTTTCGGCATCGTTTGCGGAATTTGGAAGTTTAGAAGTTCTTAGGCTTGAATCCGAGGGTAATTTGGTGTTTAGATGTTGTTTTGGATGTTCTGAAGGTTGGACTAAGTTTGTATGTTGATATATGACTTGTTAGTGTGATTCGTTGAGTTTCCTCGGGTGAGTTTTGAGTGGTTATCGTATCGATTTTGGACTTTGGGAGATAGTTGATTCTGCTGGTTTTTTAGGCTGCTGGTGTTTTCCGCACATGCAGATGGGGAGTCGCAGGTGCGAGGTCATAGCTGCGCTTGGGTAGCCGCAGATGCGGAAGTGGAAGGCCAAGGTTGGGAATGCAGGTGCAAAGGATTGGCCGCATCTGCGAGCCCACAAGTCCGAGGCCCTTGAGCGCAGATGCGGAAAAGAAGAGTTGAGCTGGTTCCGCAGAAGCAGAAGTAATTCACAGGTGCGCGCCCGCAGGTGCGGAACCTGGGGCGCAGGTGCGGAAGTTGAGGACTTAAGTGGTTCTTGCAGGTGCGAGAATTTGACCGTAGGTGCGGTTCCGCATGAGCGGATATTTGGCCACAGGTGCGAAAGCCCTGGGTAGAAAGTATAAAAAGAACACTTCACGAATTTTGGTTCATTTTCAAGTCGGATTTTGGAGCTTTTGGAGTGATTTTAAGGGGAGATTCAAGGGGTTTTCAGTGAGGTAAGTTTCTTGATCTCTAATACTCCTATCTATGGTGTTTTCCCGTTGTTTTATCAATTAATTAGTGAAAATTAGGGGTTAGGGCTTGGGATTTTGGAGAGTTTGATGGGAGGATTTGAGGGATCAAACGGTGTCAGATTTTCATAAATTTTGTATGTATGGACTCGTGAGTGAATGAGCTTTCAAGTTTTGTAATTTTTTATGAATTTCGAGACGTGGGCCCAGGGGCTGGGTTTGAGCTGATTTCGGGTTTGGGGTCTAATTTGATAGTTTTTCTTGGGAAATTCATTCCTTTAGCATAAATTGATGGTATTGTACTGATTGTGAATAGATTCAGAGAATTTGGAGGCCGAATCGAGGGGCAAGAGCATCCCGGAGTAGGGATTTGAGCAGTTTGAGGTAAGTAACGATTGTAAATCTAGTCCTGAGGGTATGAAACCCCAAATTTTGTGTAATGTGACTAATTTGAGGTGACGCAAATGCTAGGTGATGGGCGTGCACCGTCGGGGACTGTGACTTGGTCCGTCTCGTAGCAACTGTAACGTTGCATATTTTGTTGAAACTATCTGATACTCATGTGTTTTAGAAAGAATTTATGTAAATTAGGTTGGATGCCATGTTTAGGCCTTATGCCAGTGTTGTTTGGACCCTTAGAGATATTTTCTTACTATCCTCTCTGTCACGACCCAAACTGGAGGATCATGACTAGCACCCGGGCCATGCTTGCCGAGCACCAACATACATTTTATCTAACCTTCTTTATTATCTTTAAGGGCCGACGAGATCAATATAAATGGTAGATATGAATCATGAACAATCAACAATAAAAGATAATGGCATGAACATAAATCACATAGGATGACAAGACTGCTAAGAAACTACATATAAGGTACGAGCTACAACGCTTCCATCAAAGACTATACAACAAAAATTAGCCAACAGAGCATACCAAAATATACATGAGTCGACACCTATCTATGAGCCTCTAAAGGAGCATAAGTGATGCAACATTTCCATCAGGGCCCCGACATACCCATAATATCTATAAATAAAATGCATACCAAGACCACAACAAGTCTGGAGAAGGGATCTTGCGAATAAAGGTTGAATTGGGAAGCCTACTGTGGTGGGAGGGGGTGCGTCTACCTGTCTATCAGGGCCTGCAACACGACATGCAGCATCCACAAATAAAAAGAACGTCAGTACGATAAAGTATTGAGTATGTAAGGCAGGAAAACATAAGTAAGAACAGTAATGTAAATAGGGATAGAGTATATACAACCTCTAACATCTGGGTACCTCCAAGTGCTACTGACATGAAATGTGTGATACATACATATATATATACATAAACTTTTAAAACATATGCCTCTGTGGGAACCATCATCATCATATCGTACCCGACTGTAATAGGCTCGGTAAAACGTACCCGGTCACGTGGAGCTCGGTAAAACCCAACTGATCAGTGGTTGCATAATAGGTGCCGTACCCGGCCGACTATAGCGCCGCTTGATAGAGTAATATATATATATATATATATATATATAATGCATGTAGGAGTCATTGGAATCATATTCTGAAGCTTCGGAGTGACGTAAGGTCGATATTCTCCGTACATGTTATTAGGTCTAACTCTTCATCAAGAATCTTATAAGAATTAGGAAGTACCAACAACATTGATAGCATAAGAAGAAGAGAAGCAACCTCAACATCAATTGTTCCATAAGAAGGGAAACAATGTAACTACTGCTAGTTTCTAAGAGTAGAGTATATTTGGAAGCTCTTTCATTGCATTATGTATAATCGGGGTCGTGAAAAAGAAGGAAAGGTATAGCCTCACATACCTTGTATATATACTGCCCAACCTTAAGCTATGCAAATGTCACGACTCCTTAATCTACAATAAGAGAAACAACACTATCGTTATCGTTTAAACGTTGTAACTATTATGTATCGACCATAACATATTTTACCATGAAACGGACAGTACCCCCTATATATATGACTTCACACAAGTCAAAACAATAACCAAACAACCCAACACACTGCAATCTCTTCATACACAAAACGACAACCGTAGTAGTGCCAAACGACCCGGAAATGTTACGACGAACGACCAGCCAACCACCCTACATCTATGTGGTGTTTCTCCACACCCTTCATCCTCCAAAGCTCCACAAAAGAGTAGTAAACCATGCAGGCCAACAGCAACACAAAGCAGTCCACAAAACAGTCCGCTACAAGTGAATAACTTGAACTCACGACTTCCGATTTCCGTCCCGTGAGTTCTTACAAGTATAGAACGAATTACCATGAATTTACAGCAGAAAAAATGGATGAAAGAGAACAGTAAACTTACCTTACTTGTTGGATAACTCATCCCTTTTCTTGGTTCTTCAAACTCTAGGTTTTACCCCCAATTAGAACTTGAAAGAGAGAGAAAATCAATTAGGGTTTGTGGATTATTTTTGCGAGGAAATTGATGAGTGGTGATTTTACCACTCGTTTTAGCCTCTTTTCGTTAGATTTTGTATCCCTCAATGATAACCTGAGGTCGTTTATAGTATGTATTACTCAAATTTTAGGGAAATGGTACCATGAAGTGGTTGGTGTTGAATTGGAGTGGAGTTTAGCACAAAATGGTGAAAAATGCACAAAACCTCCAGTTGCACCTGCGAAGAAGAGCTAAACTATACACAGCCGCACCTGCGAAGTAATTCACGCACCTGCGGAGATTGCTCAAGATACCCAGACTCGCACCTGCGATGGTGAGTCCACTTCTGCGGAGCCGCACCTGCGAGAAATCTTCTCCAGGTGCGGTCAACGGGCATCAGAACTGGACAAAATTGTAAAATCATATTTTCTTATTCCCAACTCACATATACTCGACCGAGCAGATATTTTGGGAAATCTTTGGCATTGTAAAATATATTTTTGAGTAGAGAAGAAGAGAAAAAACATTTGTGGAAGCTAGGGTTTGCACACACACTTGGGATCTGATGTTTTCAACCTTGTGGTTAAGGATTTCTTACCCATTTATGTTTTTTTCTTCATTTCCTTGGTTTGTATTAAATATTTAAGTGTGTAGTAATTGTTTCCAACACTTGAACCTTGTTTATGGGAATATTCATATTTAAAGTATGGATTAAATACCTTGTTGTGCTTATGTATTGAATGATTTTTATATTTTTATGAAGTGAGTTATTGTTACTTTAATTATTTTTGTTCTTTAATGTTTCTAAAGGGATTAGCTAACCCTAGGACTCTCCCATTAACTCCGAATTAATTTTGGAAAAGATAATTTGGGGTTGGGAAACATTAATTTACAAGAACTTGAGGCTTCAACCCTCATTTTATAGATTCTACCTAGGGATATGATTGAACTACTTGTAGCCATATCTGGGTGTGCTTAATCTCTTAATTGGGTTAGGAATAATTCAATTAGGAAGTCTTATTAGTCTTTGGAAAAAGCTAATTAAGAATTATTATCCTTGGCTAGTTAACATAAACTCGCTCATATTTGTAAAATCATGAAATACATTGGATCGTTATTTAAGTGTAATTCCCGATGCATTCATACTTGTTGCCATTGATCATTTTACTTTCTTTCTAGGTTAGTTTATATTTCTCATCTAGTTATAAACACTTTCAAAACCAAATTCTATTTGTTTGGCATTGCGCGATAGTGATAATTCTCTTACGTTCCTAATCGCCTCCATATTGTTCTCTGTGGGATTCGACCCCAACCTTTTTGGGTTACTATATTTGACATCGATCACTTACACTAGTTTAAGGTGTAATTTGAGCGTATCAAATTTTGGCGCCATTGCCGGGGAACAATTGGCGTGATTTAGGTTGTTTGAGAAATAAGCATAAGTGCTTTGATCCAAACTTGTGAATATTTGTGTAATTATTTTTCTTGCTTATTTTTTTAATTTTTGATAAAAAGAATGGCATCATATAAAGAAAATTGGTCGGATGGTAGTTGTTCATACTTTGATGACCCTTGTCCTTATTGTGGAGGACCACACTCGTGGCAAAATTATTTAAATTCTCCCAGGGATGGATTGTGCGCAAAATCTCAAACCCATGAGTGGAGTATTTGTGATAGGTGTGGTTGCCAAAATGGTCATTGGTATGATTATGTATATTTGTCCGTCCCTTCCCCAAGCCCCCACTATGATGATTCTACTTTTTGTGATGGAATAGGGGTGAAGAAGTGGAGGGAAATGAGAAGGGTAGAAATGGAGAGTTCAAGCTCATGTTGGAGTGCCTATTTGAAGAAGGGAACCATGAGCAAAATGCCTTGGAAGAACTTTTGGAGACTAGTCTCCAAAATGATTTGGCACTTGAAAGGTTGCACTCACAAATGGATGCTATGGTTGAAGCTTCAAGGGTTCAAAAAGCCTTGGAGGTGAGTGATAGCCAAGAACCTTCCTTAGAGGTTGAGGTTGAAAATTCTTCCTTGGTACTTGAACAAAACCAATAAGAACTCTCAAATGCTCAAAATGAGAGGATGATGCTCATGTTGGAGGCCATTCTTGAAAATGAGGAAAAGAATAACTTTGCACTCGAGGAATTGAAACATGATGTGACTCAAAATGAAGAGCACATCCGCACTTTTGAAGATCAAATTCAAGCATTGATAGAGGCTCATTATGCCTCTCAATTTGAGAGTGTGGATGGAAGCCAAGAAGAGTCCAATTTCGAGGGTGAGAGTGAGCCTTACTTTGAAGAATCAAGCCTTGAACATCCGCCAACCGACTCCATGAGTGTTAGTGATGCTGAGAAAAATATGGAATTAGAGTCAACCGGGGTGATTGAAAATTTGGTTGAAATTGATTCTATTCTAGGGGAAAAAGAGGATGTCAAAATCCGGGAAAACATGCAAGTTGGAGGTTTGAAGGCACATTCCAAGCATTTTTCAACATTGGAATTGTGTAATGATACAAAAGTTGAACTACACGAATGAATGGAGTTTTGCGAGGAGGAAAAATTCATACCATACATCTTACAATTTGAGGAACCAAGAAAGAAAAATGACATGCCTCACATGAGAGCCGAGAAGTGCAAAATGAAGAAATTAAGGCTTGGCTCGGTCATCTATTTACCACCCCCACCGCCCGTGGTCACAAGCTTGATTTCAAGCGAGGTGCCCAATTCATATCATCCAAGTGGCGAGAAAAGTGGTAAACTGATTTGCGTTGTTCCATGACGTTAAATGCGGCGCTTGGTGGGAGGAAACCCATTGTTTTTCAAAAAATTTGGTAATCTTTTTTGAATTTTCCTTTTTAGAATAGCTTATTATATTTTTTCTAACCAATCTACCAAGTTTCAGAATTTTTGGAGTTGATTTGGGCAGGTTGGGGTGGCCGGGTAGCCAAATACAGTGCAAAAGAAGCAACGAAAAGGCTGGGCAACACACTGACCAACTCCGCGATGAGGCCAGTGTAAAATGCTATCGCAGAGTTGTATGTGCGAGCAAAAATGCGATCGCAAAAGTCTACAAAATTTTTGTTGCTGAGCCTAGGGGTTCCGCATCTGCGGTCAGGCTGCCGCAGGTGCAGCTTCACAGAAGCGGACAATGATGTGCAGGTGCGGCTTTTTATGCAGGTGCGATTATTCTATCGCACGTGCGCACACACAGTTGCGGTGATAGCTCCGCAGGTGTGAAACTCGCACAACTAAAATCCGAAAATTTGTCTCCCCAGGTAAGTTTTGTATAAACCCTAAACTCCAAGAATTTTTTTTGTTCCCTCACATATCTCATCTCTCACACTCAAGATCACAAGAGCCACATGTATTTTCACTATCCCCTTCCCTACTTTGTTATCCTTCTGCCTTCACTCTATATTTCTTGTGTTGGTGCTTTCTTGTTCAAGCCACTCATGGAAATTTAACCCAATTCCCACAACCCTTGTGAATTAGGTTAGAATTAGAGTGAGGATTTGGTTGAGAGTAGGTAATGTGTGATGGCTTCAGTGAAGCAACAAATTGTGGGGCTGTTTTGAGAACCCAATTTATGTGAGGAGAGAGTAAATTTAAAATGCCCACAAAGTGTTCGATTCATTGTATAAATGAAAACTGAGTGCTAAGTACCCCAATCTCAGTGTTAGTGGAGTTAATATTAAGTTTGGTGCACTAATCTAGAAGTCTTGAGTACATAGTTGTGGCCAAAAACAAAGCCCAACATAAAAATGGTAAAAAAGTTCAGGGCAGTTGCACCTTAGGACGACAGTCCGCAGGTGCGAGAGAATTTTCGCAGGTGCGGCTTCACACCTGCGAGCCCTACACTTCAGGTGCGAACTTCTCCGTGTATTGGTAAAAAAGAGTTTCACACGTAAGACAACTTTTGAAAACTCAGCCAGTCACGTGGACACAGGAAAACACAACAGCTGGATGTGATTCTTTAAAAGGTACGGTACAAAGAGGCACAGTTCAGTAAACCCATGAACTTATCAGCCACTGGAAACTCAACTTGATCAAAACGGGAAAGAGGCACGGTTAGAATAAATCTAGACAATGCTACGGGCAGATTCAAAGACCCACAGTTGATTACTCGAATGTTATGTAACCGAACCCCAATTACCGTTATCCTTTGTAACGCCTCATTAATGTCATAATTAGTCATTAATGAGTAACCATAGCAAGAGTTGTATGTTATAAAAATCTCCTATATAAGGGAGGGGAATACAGCTTGTAAAGGCATCTGATTCTCGAATATTAATTTTGATTTTGTATGTTTCTGAAATACTGTCTATTATTCATTTTTCTCCATTACCTTGATTATCAGTAACCCGTATTCATCTTAAAAATGAGCTTTAGTCAAAGGATCTAATTCTTTGGTTAAATAGATTGGTTCTGTTACCGGGAATCTGATAATATTTGTTTACTTTTCAAGTGATATCCTCTGAATTATGTCAAACTCCAACGACAACAACCAGCAAAGGAGTGGAACCCCAGTTCCATCGCCTTCAGGAACTCCACGTGGTTCGAGGGAACAATCTCCAGAAAGGTCCAATAACAACAATGGTGATAATGATCAAACTGTGGAACAAGATCGTGTAAAGCAAATCATTGCAGAGTATGTGAGCTATGCTTTGCAAGAATTTGCGAGAGGATTACCGGCAGCATTACCTACACCGCCGACGCCACCCCTCAATAACACCATCACCATGGAAAATCCTCAATCTGGGTTGGAAAACTCAGGAAGAGGAGATACTCCTAATGAATCTCTCGAAACGAGACCAGGTATATCTAATAACTCAGAACTACAAAATTTACTGCTAACCATGCAGAAACAGATGAAGGAGCAGAACCATCGCATCGAACAAATTCCTGGAGTACCACATATCATCAAAGGCATCGATGTTGATAGATATTCTCAACAACCTTGGAATCCAAATGCGGCACCCTTGCCTATACCCAAGAAGTTTAAAATGCCTAACTTTCCCAAATATGATGGAACAACTGACCCACGCGACTATGTGGCTGCTTTCACTACTGGGGTAAAAGGCAACGACTTAACGAAACAAGAGATTGAATCAGTCCTTGTCAAAAAATTTGGGGAAACACTTACCAAAGGAGCCCTAACCTGGTATTCTCTTCTCCCTGAAAATTCTATTGACTCTTT
>ML371356.1:13524-60657 GCA_005239525.1 Nicotiana knightiana | reverse complement strand
CCCATGTTCCTAAATAACGATAAAATCTCAGAAGCCACGAGACGACTTAAGGAAAGTCTAAGAGAATTCCCCGCTACAACATGGAACAATGTATATAACAGGTACAGTACTAAACTCAGAATAGAAGAAGATATCATTGCTCATTCGAGAGATGAAGGTCATTCCAGATCCATACGTCCTGAATCAGATAGAAGATCAGGTAAAAACAGGTACGATCCTTACTTAGGACCCTCGGGACGTGATATTCCTCCTAGGTTCAAAAATACTAGGTCAGACTATACACCACCAGGAAGAGATGTAGTCTTATCCTCATCTAGATCCAGAAAAGATCGAGATGAACGACCTAGAGGTAATACTCGAATTGGGGATCATACCTTTCATGTAAGTACCACTGAGCTTGTCTCAATATTTAGGAACATGGGAGACAAGTTTAAGTGGCCCAAAGAGATGCAATCAAATCCAAATAGAAGGAACCCAGATCACTGGAGTGAATTTCACAATGATCATGGGCACAAAACTACGAATTGCAGATTTTTACAACGTGAAGTAGAAATTTATTAAAACAGAGCTATTTAACATAATTGTTTAGTGATAAAGGTAAACAAGCATATATGAGGAACATGCAGGAGCCCCCAAAGCCTCCTTCTCCAAAACGAACCGTCAACGTGATACACGGAGGTGAAGAAGTAAACAGAGTGATTCGCAAAACAACCACAAAGTTCAAAATTACACATGGAAACAGGCTTGTGAAAATATGGAAGAATATTATATAACCTTCGATGATGTAGATATCAGCGGATTAATGCTTCCGCACAACGATGCTCTGGTAATATCTTTACTTATTCATGACACTTACGTAAAAAGAGTATTGATTGATCCAGGCAGTTCAGTCAATATCATTTTGCTAAGAGTCGTGGAAGAAATGTTGCTGGGGAATCAAGTAATCCCAAAAGCACAAGCCATATCAAGGTTTGATAACTATACGGTTATAACAAAAGTAGAAATTGAGCTTAGGACTTATGCTGAGGGGGTGATCAAAAGTGTCAGGTTCCAAGTCATCGATACTGACATGGCTTATAACATGATCATTGGAAGGCCATGGATCCACGACATGAAAGAGATACCCTCCATGTTGCATCATGTAATTAAATTCCCCTCTGAATGGGGGATTCAACAAATCAAAGGAAATCAGCAGACGCAAGAAACATAAACTCTGTGGTACACTACAACAAGAAAATAGAGGTGGAAGAATTACGAGATAAGGGAATCACCCAAGCAGGTAACACAACCCAAACATGCATGGAAGAAATTACTACCCAAATAGGTACGAAAGGTATTATTGCTGAACCATGTACGAAAGAAAATACTTACGAGAAGGAAAATCAAGTTACCACGGAAGGTGTATTACACCAAACAGATACAGATTCCAGACCGAACGTCATTCATGAACTGGAGAAAGATGAGCACCTCAAAACAACTACGAAGGAGCTCGTAGTTGTTCTATTATCTGAACAAAAGCCTGAGCAGAAAGTGTATATAGGCACGAGGCTAGGCCCCACTCGAAGAGAAGAAAAGAAAGCAAGGACCATTCAAGAACCAAGTGATTGACGAAGAGGTACAGAAACTCTTGAAGATTGATTCGATACAAGAGGTAATGTACCCTAACTGGCTAGCAAACACTGTGGTATTACCTAAAAAGAATGGCAAGTGGAGACTATGCGTAGATTATATTGACTTAAAATAAATCATTCCCCAACGATTCATTCTCATTGCCATATATAGATCAAATGATTGATGCCACAGCGGGTCATGAATTATTGAGCTTCTTAGATGCATATTCTGGTTATAATCATATTAAAATGAATCCCTCAGATGAGGAAAAAACTTCTTTCATTACAAGCAGGGGGACTTACTGTTATAAAGTTATGCCTTTTGGCTTAAAAAATGCTTGAGCCACCTATCAAAGGTTAGTGACTAAAATTTTCCAAGAACATCTTGGAAAGACGATCGAAGTCTATATCAATGATATGTTGGTAAAATCAACACAAGCACAAGACCATTTCCATCATCTCTCTACTGCTTTTGATATTTTACGCAGGTATAATATGAAGTTAAATCCAGAGAAATGCAGTTTTGGAGTGCAATCAGGTAAATTTTTGGGTTTCCTTGTATCAAACAAAGGAATAGACGTAAATGCCTCTCAAATTAAAGCTATAGAGGAAATACCTTATAATTTAACAAATAAAAAGGAAGTTCAAAGACTGACAGGGAGAATAGCAGCTTTGGGTAGGTTTATTTCTAAATCTTCCGAAAAAAGTTTTAAATTCTTCTTAGTTCTCAAAAAGCAGAATCAGTTCGAATGGACTGAAGAATGTCAGCAAGCCCTCAAAAATCTGAAGATTTATCTATCAAAACCACCACTGCTTTCAAAGCCAAAAGAAGGGGAAAGATTGTACATCTACCTGACTGTATCAGAAATTGCTGTAAGTGCAGTATTGGTAAGAGAAGAAAAAGGTAAACAATCACCTATCTATTATGTAAGTAAAACTTTGCTAGATGCTGAGACTAGATATCCACATCTGGAAAAGTTAGCCTTAGCTTTAATAATGGCATCTAGAAAATTACGACCATATTTTCAATGCCACCCAATCACCGTTGTGACCTCATATCCTTTAAGAAATATTCTGCATAAACAGGAATTGTCAGGAAGATTAGCCAAGTGGGCCATAGAATTAAGTGAGCATGAAATAATCTATCAGCCTACGACTGCAATTAAGTCTCATATATTAGCTGATTTTGTTGCTGACTTTAGTAATAGCATTGTATCTGAAGTAGAAAAAGAGTTACAACTCTTTAACGGTGTTAATCCAAGCGTATGGACCTTGTTCACCGATGGTTCTTCAAATATAAAAGGCGCCGGCTTAGGCATAGTCTTGATATCACCCACGGGTGAAAAGACATGGCAAGCTATCAAGTGTTATCCTATAACTAACAATGAAGTAGAGTACAAAGCTATTATTGCAGGGTTTGAACTCGCACGGGAGCTCTCAATCGATCAAACTATGATCAACATCGACTCCCAACTGGTAGTAAATCAGATACAGGGGACTTATATCGCTCGAGATACTAGAATGCAACAGTATCTTTAAAAAGCACGAGAGCTCGTGAGACAATTCAAAACATGGAAGGTAATGCAAATACCTAGAGAGGAAAATGCAGAAGCAGATGCATTAGCTAACCTCGCAGCAGTCACGGAAGTAACGAACAAAGACAATACAATTGTCGTTCAACTATTTCATTCAATAATAGACCAGGACAGGAATGAGGTAACTTTCAAAAACCTAACCCTGGACTGGGGAAACGAAATTCTTCATTTCTTGCAGAATGGCACCGTACCTGAAGAAAGGAAAGCAGCTCAAGCACTTCGCCGCAAAGCTGCACGATACTGCCTTATTCGCAACTCACTTTATCGCAAGATGTTTGGAGGACCCCTAGCTAAATGCCTTGGACCTAATCAAACAAAATTTGTGATGAAAGAAGTCCACGAAAGACACTGTGGAAATAACTCAGGGGAGAGATCCTTATTGAAAACACTAATCAGAGCTCAATACTATTGGCCTAAGATGGAAAAAGAAGCCGAGAACTTCGTATCCAAATGTGACAGATGCCAAAGGTTTGCCAATAACATGCATCGACCAGCGGAATTATTACATAGTGGGACCTCTTCCCACAGCTAAAGGATAGGTACGGTTTTACTCGTGCTAACCGACTATTTTACAAAATGGGTAGAGGCAGAAGCGTTTCAAACTAGTGCGAGAAAAGGAAGTTAAAAGCTTCTTATGGAGAAACAGAATATGCCGCTTTGGAATACCAAAGGAAATCGTGTGTGATAATGGCCCACAATTCATAGGCCCGCAAATCATAGAATTCTTCGAAAGCTGGCAAATCAAGCGGATCACTTCAACGCCATACCACCCCGTGGCTAATGGTCAAGCTGAGTCAATGAATAAGGTCATCATCAACAATCTAAAGAAGCGGCTGGATAAAGCCAAAGGAAACTGGCCTGATGAGTTATCATCGGTACTATAGGCATACTGAACAACTTCAAAGATAGCCACGGGAGAAACTCCGTTCGCACTTGTTCATGGATCAGAAGCCTTAATACCTGTGGACATTGGCAAACCAAGCATAAGGTTCTCAACAACCATGGAGNATGGCAGCTCAAAAACAAATCATAGAGCGTTATTACAACCGTAAAGCTCATCTCAGGTACTTTAAGATTGGGGACTTCGTCCTCAAAAAAGTTTTTCAATCAACGAAAGAAGCAGGTGCAGGGAAGCTAAATCCAAACTGGGAAGGACCTTACAATATCCGAGGCATAGCTGGGAAAGGTGCCTATGAGTTGGAAGCTATGGACGACAGAGTTCTACCAAAAAGCTGGAAACCATCCATCTAAAGAAGTATTACTTCTAAAAGAAAAGAATACCCGTCAGGTATCACACGTTCGATTTTATTTTGAACATTTAAAAATTTTTCTAACTTTTTTAGATGATAGGCACAAAGCTAACCCATCACCAGATGATGATATTAGACCTGCAAAGACGCGAGGAAATAACACAATTCCCAGTCTAGGGTTACACTTTTTGATGGACGTTTTAAAAGGGTTAAGCAATCCTCATCTAAAAAACTATATACCTTTGAGTCCGGAATGTTTTTCCTTTTCAGGAAAAGGACCACAAGGAAGGAATAATCAAGTGCTCAAGATTTCATTCTTCAAAGCTCAAACACTTGGGGGACTATATGGAAGTCTAAGACGAAGCAAAGAAGACTATCAGAAAGTCAAAAGCTCGAGCCTGAAGACCCATCTACCCAACAAGACAAGTGACACGAGCAGAATCAAAAGAAATAAAAAGAGCCATCCAAATACAAAGCCTAATGCAAAAAGCAAAAACCTTCGAACATATTCAGGTTGAAAGGCAAAAATATTAGTCACAAGAAAGAAAGGTACATCTTTATACTTATTCAAAGCTATTGTAACAAAAACAATTAGGGGTCAAAGATCATCATCAATGTAGTCATTCAAAAAACTGTTCTCAAATAAAACAGTTATGGATGAAAAGATCTAAATCCTTGTATTTGTTCAAGTAATTGTTATAAAATATAAATATTTATGAATAAGAAAACATTTCCCTCGCATTTATCAGAAAACTGTTTCCAAAACAGCTGCGGGTAAAAACCCCAATCTTTACAAAAACTGTTACTAATAAAAAATAGTTGTTTCCTTGTATTAATATCGAAAAACTATTACCTATGAAAAACAGTTACGAAATACAAGAGTATATCTAATATGTTAAACAAAAACAGTTGCAAGCATGAGTTTTAGACGATAATCAAACACATGTAAAATGTCATGGAAGTTCAAACAAGAAAAACTTTCGTTGGAAACATTCTTAAACATGCATAAAATTCCTATCACTCTATTGCATTATGATGAAGTTGAGACGTCTTCTTCATGCCAATTGCAAAGGGCCCTCTTCCATAAACTATGCCTATTACAAGAAGGCACAGATTTGATATGACACCGTGCCTATTACATAAAAGGTACGAGTAGTCTAAAGCGTTCCCCAAGCAAAACTCGAAGGTCAAACTAAAACCTCGAAAAATGAAGCATGCAAAAGACTTAAAGTGGAACAGAAACTCAACAAAAGTTGAACTAACATTTATTAAAATGGCTAAAAACTAAGTATTAACTTATACTTAGCCGTATAAAATTTTTTATATACATTGTGGTGCCCCTAAGTTGTCATTTGAGGACTTTAAGGAAATCCAAATTTACCCCCAATGGGACTGGGGGTAACCACCAATTGATACAAAGAAAAAGAAAAAAAAAGAAGAGAAAAACCAACTAAATCTTTTCAAGAGAGGGGTTGACTTAAGTGGAAGAAGGAGCGGGAGAAACTGGGGATGAAGAGGCATGAGCGGCTGGAATCTCATCATTAGGTGAAGAGAGGTTATGACCTTGTTGAGCCTTCTCCATAGCTTCCTTAGTTTTGGGTATTTCAGCACTAAGGTCAAAACCCTCTTGATTAATTTCCATCAATTTGTCAAGGCCAGAATTCATATACGCCCAGCTTACATCGACAACAACCACCACTTCCAAATCTTCATAATCCTTTGCCCATAACTTCATGGGCGGCCCTTAATGGAACAATCGACTCCTCTAAAGTTTGAGCTTTGTCTAAAGCCCTACGAAAGTCTTCTTAAGTATGAGTGAGTGATTGCACGAGCCCTCCTGAGTATTCCTCCTTCTGCCCCAACAAGTTCTTCAAGTCTCTAATCTCCTCTGAGGCACGGGACAGCTGCTCCGCGAATGAAGACTCCATAAGACTCTTATCTTTATCAGCCTGACTGCAAGAAGCCCTCTCCGATGCTAGTTCTGCTGCCATGAGTCTCATCTACCGCTTCAAGGAATTCCTTTCCTCTTCTAAAGCATCCATGTCAATCCTTAGGCTATCATAATGTGCTCTCCAATTATCAACATCGGCCTGCAACTCTCTTGTCTCTTGGTCCGTATTTGAAATCCTCTTCATAAGATCCATACCTATAAGGTTAATCTACAAGAAATAAACCAGTCAGATATGGTAAATTTGATATACGAGAATGAAAGAGGATAACTTGCATCATACCTTCAAAGAAGTATGCACGACCTCATTGACCCATGTAAGAGCACCTTGGCTGGCTAGCTTTGCTTTCTTAGAGGGACCTATCAAAGGGTTGAGCCACACTTCGGGCTCACCCATTATCTTGAAAATATTCCCCTCAGCTGGAACCTCTATTACCACCTGCCGCATCTCTCTGCTGGAAGACCCTACTTCCCTAACGGAAGACATGGAAGCAGGCAGAGATGGAACAACAATAGGCACGGAATGTTGAGGAGCTGGAGAAGCCACAGGCAAAGCAGCAGTAACAGAGAGTTGAAGAGCTGAAGAAGTTACGGGCAAAGCAACAACAGAAGTTGAAATAGCCAAAGGAATAGATGAAACAACTTCTCTCAAAGAAACAGGAAAGACAGCAGGCAAAGAGACGTCGTCAGGAACAAGATCAACACCCTCATTAATAGGGGAATGTGAAACATCATCAAGGACATGGGGCTCAATCACAGACACGGAAGGAAAGGTTAAGGATATAAGATCATCATCTAAAACCATTCGCCATCTCCGTGGCCTGTGCACTAAAGCACCCTCTTCTTCTTCTTTTACGGAAGGAGACTCACTAATCATCCACTTCGAGAAAGATGAACCAACAATAATTTCCTAGGACTGAGCCAGGGACATCTCCAAGATCTTTCTTCTGAAGGAGCAACAGACAACAATTTTTCTACCCAATCACGAATACCGGAGACATTCTCAACAGTATTCATGATTGCTGAGAGAAGAAAAAACAGATACGGTGTTAATAAAACATCTCAAGTCAAAACAAGAAAAAGTAAATGTGAGCTAAAGCATACTCACGTGCGCGATTCCACTTCTCAGGGAAGGGAAGATTTTATTCACCCACTACACCAACAACGGGTACAACAATATACCGGAGGTACCAACCCATATCCTTATCATCTCCACGGGTTACCGACACTCTTTCGCTTCTAGCAGTCAGAGTAAAAACCCCTTCACGAAATAAGGTAGGAGAGTAGAGGTGAATAAGATGGTTGACGGTAAAAGGAACCGAGGATAAAGAAGCCAAACCCCTAACACATGCGAAACTCGCCACACAAGCGGGCAAACTTGTCCTAAGCAGATATTGAAAAAACAACAAATTTCAATTATAACTGGGTCAATGGGGGGTCTAAACCCTAAAGTGAAAGGATACGTATAAACAAAAGAATATCCCGTCTTGTAAGATGTTATTATTTTATTACTATTTAGAATATAGACCGGAAAATCAGAGCTCCAAAAGCACTCCCTACGAACAATGGAAATATCACCCTCAGTTATAAGGGTTGGATATCTTTCGACACTATCAAGAGAAGAAGATTGATCTACAAGAACTTGACTATCCCTAGCAAAAACAAACTCAGCAGGGACAATTTCATCGACTCCAAGTTCACGAAGGTGTTCGCCTCTACCTCTAGACAAAGACCGAGAAACCCTAAATCTTGGAGAAACTGGAGATCTAGTGGAAGGAGGATGAGCTATCTGAGAAGAAGAGGAGCACCTCGAATGAGTGGATCCTAGACTTTTAAGTCTACCGCCCCCCGACTCCTAGTCGGAGTAGAAGATGGCGTTAAACTTTCAATATCTATTACTCTTTGAGGTTGGTTTGAAGGAGACATGTTTACAAAGGCAAAGAAGAAAGTTCTTTACAAAAGACAAAGTTAGAAAAGTTTTTCGTGGAAGCAAAGAAAAGAAAACATGTATTTATACTTGAAGACAACCGTCAAACATGAAGAAAAAGGAAAATAATGATAAAAATTCATAATTGAAGATGTCACTTCGGGACTGACAAGGTTGCAAAAAGACCTAAAAGGTGCCGAGTAAATTCAAAATCAATCCGAGAAGGACATGTGGTATGAGCATTAAATGGAAGTGACAAACGACGCATATGGTGTAGAGAAGGATACAACGATTCAAGGAAAAGCGGTGGAAAAATATTCCCTCCATAAATGAATACCCACTTACAAAATATTAATCGTTAAATATATGGTAAGTGGGTGGACTATCTGTATTGGTAAAAAAGAGTTTCACACCGTAAGCCATCTTTTGACAACTCAGCCAGTCAAGTGGACACAGAAAAACGCGACAGCTGGATGTGATTCTTTGAAGAGGTAAGGTACAAAGAAGCACGGTTCAGTAAACTGACGAACTTATCAGCCACGGGAAACTCAACTTGATCAAAACGGGAGAGAGGCACGGTCAGAGTGAATCTAGACAAAGCTACGGGCAGATTCAAGGACCCACAATTGATTACTCGAACGTTATGTAACCGAACCCCAATTACCGTTATCCTTTGTAACGCCTCATTAATGTCATAATTAGTCATTAATGAGTAACCATATCAAGAGTCGTACGTTATAAAAATCTCCTATATAAGGGAGGGGAATACAGCTTGTAAAGGCATCTGATTCTCGAATACAATTAACTTTGATATTTTATATTTTTGCAATACTGTCTATTATTCATTTTTCTCCATTACCTTGATTATCAGTAACCCGTATTCATCTTAAAAATAAGCTTTAGTCAAAGGGTCTAATTCTTTGGTTAAACACTCCGCAGATGCGCCTTTTGATCCGCAGATGCACAACCGCACCTGCGATTGAAGTTCCGCAGGTGCGGAAACTGGGCAATTCTTCCAAAAATAGAATGTTTGCAAATTGGCCTTACCGGACCCGTTCGATTTGGTTCTTTGGCATAATTGCAGTGTTTTAATATTCTTAACGAGAGTCCACTCCTCGACTAACTTTGTTTTGATTTTTTGTTGGTACTTTGACTTAAAAGTGGATCCAAATACAAACCTAAATGCTCCGAACAGTTCTGAAGTTAAGGAGGAGGTTGAGGAACAATTTGATGATTACCGGTTCATGTCTGCTGACTGTCAGCGCCGGTATTATGAAAATCTCCTCACCAAGAAATTGGTACTTGAGAAAGGGACCGCAGAAGAAAAATTGGCCGAAATGCTTCCGGATTTCTATGTTCGGTTGGTATCCTCTGGGTGGTCGTGCTTCATTCCCACTCCTTGCAAGGCCAATGAGACATGGGTTCACGAGTTTTACGCCAATCTCAAGCGGACAAACTTCGCCGATCCTCAACTCATAATCAGAGGGAAAATAGTGAGGTTCGGGGTGGAAGAAATCAATGCTGCCCTCGGGATTCAAAACCACCCTATTGATCCAGCATTGGAGAGAGATCATTGAAAAAGTTCGCATGGCTTTTGTCCCAGTTGTATCCTGGAAGTGTGAGAGCGCAGTGGGCCAACAAAAGAAAAGGCTTGAAGTCAATCGACTTCACAGCCGAGGCGTAGATATGGCTGTATATACTGTGTAGCAGGGTGTCCCCAAGTGGGAATGTTTCAGACGTGTCTTATACCAGAGCCCTAATCATTTCTTTCCTTCTCGATGGCATTCCAGTGAATGCAGGCTATTATATTCTGAGCGAGATGCGGCAGTATTTGCTTGATGATGGAGCAGGGTTAATGTTTCCTTCCTTGATTACCGAGTTGTGTCCGCACACACAGGTCGAAGAGTGTCACACTGATTAGTGGGTGCCCGCCGACAAACCCTTCCACCCGCTCAGAGTCAAGGGTGAGGGTGGAGCAGTAAAGAGCAAGAAAAGGAAGGTAACCACCACTACTGCCGGAGCCGGATCTTCCTCACAGCCTGCTACATCAGAGGGTCCTTTTGGGGAGATGAACTCCTAGTTTGCTATCTTGAGGGACCTAGAGTCCAAGATCCCTACTGGGGCTTCCACTTCCGAGCCTCAGCCTCCACCTGAGTACTACTCCAGGGCTGAGATGCAGCAATATTTTGATACTCAGGACAAGATGGCAGCATCTCTTTCATAGCTTGACACCGCCTACACCAGCCTGGCCAAGGCACATGTTGACCTGAAGGAGTCACTTGACAAGGAAAAGGAGAAAATTAAAAAGAAAGGTAAGCTCCTGGTCAAAGTGTGGAGAGGAGTCAAGGACATCTTCAGGTGGGGGCAGCCAAGCAAGAAGCTGCCGATTGTGGATGATGATGAGAGCGACGAATACTCGTTCATGACCGATTGTGATAATGCCGATGCGGATGATGATGACGACGAGAGTTCTCATCAGCATTGACCAGCCTCTTCTCCTGCAGTCTGCTAGTCTGATGGAGACCTCAGGGAGACCCTCAAACTATGCTCTTTATTTTGATATTGTTTAGTGGGGACACTGCAGTGTTTCTAGTTGGGGGTAGCTTTGCACATTGTATTTATTTATGACATTGTTTATGTGCCCTTGCCGGGCTTATTGTGGATTATGTCAATGGTTTTTTCTAAGCTTGGTGTGATTAGTTTATTTTTATTTTTCTTGTATGATTTATTTTCTTTAGTAGTAACTTCTATGTTAGTTTTAGTTTTTATTAGTAGCTTTGTTCTTCAATTTTTATCTCCTTAATAATACTTCTTTGGGTTTTATTCATGCTACGGTTCTTTCCTAAGGAACATTTTTGAAGTGAACCGGGTGACTTTTCCCTATGATAGATGGTGTGATAACTTTCTTAAGGGAATTTGTCTTGTCTTGCTAGGAGGAGACTTTTGGATTATTTGGTACTAAAGAAATTAGTCTCTTGTATGTGGAAGGTGAATTATGAATACCCCTCCAAATTTTGGTGTTGAATTAAAACAAGTAAGTTTCATGGTGAAGAATAATCTTTGTGATAAATTTGTGGCTCTTTTAGTGACTCTTTGTCCACTATTTTGAAAAACATTGCTCTAGACTCCTATGAGAAAATGAAATTGGTCCATCTTGATTAATTCATGTGCCATGTGTGTTATTGTTTGTATAAATAAATCTTGTGCTTACTTCCATCATCTAGAACTTGCCCGGTTGGTAATTCAATGCTAATGATAATTATGTTTGGTTGGAGAAGTGACCTTAGGCATTCTTTGTGCTACTTGAAAACACATTTAGCCTTTCGAGCCACCATTGTATAGATATTATCACTAGTTACCCCATTTGAGCCTTGAACCTTTTCTTTGGTCACCTCATTACAAACATTTCCCTTTTGCGAAATAATTCCCTCTTTTGAACCCGTACCTCCTTGAATATTAAGAATGAGGCAAAAACCCTAAGTTGGGGGTATGGTGTCAAAGTGAAAATAGGTAAGGTTGTACATTTAGTGTAGAATATATACNATAAAAAAATTAAAAAAAAAAAAAAAAAAAAAAAAAAAAAAAAAAAAAAAAAAAAAAAAAAAAAAAAAAAAAAGGAAGAAGAAGAAGATATGTTTATGTATATAAATATGGGAGCCTTGAAAAGATTTAGTGAGGTATTTAAAGTGGTTCTATGTTGGTAAATAGATGCAGATGAGGCTATATGGTTTGAAAAGAAACAAAGTGCATCAAGAAAGAAAAATGTGAGTAGTGTTCAAGGAGGGTGTGGTCACTTGTACCCAAATGTTTATCCAACCCTTCCCTAAGCCTACATTACAAGCTTAAAAGTCCTTATGGGATCTCCAACCGAATATTCCTGAATAAGCGATGAATTAAAATAAGGGCAAGCCTATGGCATAATTTGTTGTGGCACTTGAAGTTCTTTGTGAGAGTGGGTGTCTTTGTAAATTTGTCTCTTGTATTGTCCTTGTAAATATGGTGATTTTGGGACTTTCGTTCTTGTGAGGGCACATGAATTAGGATTTATTGGTGAACGTGATATATTCGAAAATGAGTGAGTTGAGCATTTGTAGTGGACTAGTGTGGTTGAGTCACTTCTTGAGGCTTCTTCTTATCACTTGATTTTTTTTTGAAACTCCCTTGCACTTCTTGAAGTTGTTTTTAAGTGAGGGAGTTATTCGGGTAAGATGCATACTTGAGCTTAATTATTAGTACCAACCAAATCCATAAGTATAATTCATAGTTGGAGAATGTGATTTGTAAATGCTAGCAATGCAACTTGTTCTTAAAATTGTAGAACCTCATTGAGTTACTGGTTTTGATTTGCTTGAGGACAAGAAAAAGCTTTAAGTTGGGGGTGTTGATGAGTGGTGATTTTACCACTCGTTTTAGCCTCTTTTTGTTAGATTTTGCATCCCTCAATGATAACATGAGGTCGTTTATAGTGTGTATTGCTCGAATTTCAGGAAAATGGTGCCATGAAGTGGTTGGTGTTGAATTGGAGTGGAGTTGAGCACAAAATGGTGAAAAATGCACAAAAAGTCCAATGAATCCGCACCTGCGGAGCATGGAACGCACCTGCGAAAAAGAGCTAAACTATACACATCCACACCTGCGAAGTAATTCACGCACCTGCGGAACCGAGGTGCGACCTTTCGTCCGCATCTGCGGAGATTGCTCAAATACCCAGAGGTGCTTATGTATTGAATGATTTTTATATTTTTATGAAGTGAGTTATTGCTACTTTAATTATTCTTGTTCTTTAATGTTTCCAAAGGGATTAGCTAACCCTGGACTCGCCCATTAACTCCGAATTAATTTTGGAAAAGATAATTTGGGGTTGGGAAAGATTAATTAACAAGAACTTTAGGCTTTAATCCTCATTTTATAAATTCTACCTAGGGATAGGATTGAACTACTTGTAGCCATATCCGGGTGTGCTTAATCTCTTAATTGGATTAGGAATAATTCAATTAGGAAGTCTTATTAGTCTTTGGAAAAAGCTAATTAAGAATTATTATCTGTGGCCAATTTACATAAACTCTCTCATATTTGTAAAATCGTGAAATACATTGGATCGTTACTTGAGTGTAATTACCGATGCATTCATACTTGTTGCCATTGATCATTTTACTTGCCTTCTAGGTTAGTTTATATTTTCACATCTAGTTATAAACATTTTCAAAACCAAAATCTATTTGTTTGGCATTGCGCGATAAGTGATAATTCTCTTACATTCCTAATCGCCTCCATATTATTCTTTGTGGGATTCGACCCCAACCTTGTTGGGTTACTATATTTGACATCGATCGCTTACACTAGTTTAAGGTGTAATTTGAGCGTATCAGAAGTTTGTAGGGGTTTAGGTCTGGTTATTTGTGATATATATGAGGGTTATATTGCAGGAGATAAGCCTTTAAATGGTCTCCTAGGCCGACCCGAAATTGCCTCTTTTTGGGCTCTCATTTAACTAAGTAGGTGACACACCTACTTGTCACCTAGCAGCCTGTGCAGTCTCGCAACAATACATATATCTCTCTACTCTGATGTCGTATTAATAAACAGTTTAATGCGTTTCAAAATAGACCCATAGATCTTCAATTTGTGGGTATATCACCACGTAATTCCAAGTAAATTGGGAGAAAATCTTAGTAACATTTGACCTAAAGTTTAAATAAAATTATGAACATAATTTGCAATAACTTTTGTCGACTTTTGTTTCATAACTCGTTTGACTTCAAGACTTATGATTAGGATATTATATGATTCAAATAACTTAAAACATGACCTCTTGAGAATATTAAGCACCCCTAGGTTTATCCAAAAATACGGGTTACAACATTCTTGATTCGTTTAACTTCTAATACTTGTTAATCACCCTTATACACTCTTGTATCATTTAAGACCAATAGGATTAAATTCTTATCATCTCAAAGATAATCCCTTCTCAGATTTTACGTTGACTAACTTATGGCATGAACCAACATACATGAATATGGGTTGTAACACTCTCATTGTTTTTGATTGAAAATCTATACTCAGACATGTCATATATTTACTGCATAAATCAGCCTCTATTACTTTGTTTTGATGTATCATATAAATGTTGTTTGGGCTGAGTACATTTTTTTCACTGAGAGCCTGAGGGGCTTGAGAGTTTTATGAATGGGTGAGGTCGTGGGCCTGATTTTGTGAGGATATTTTGGGATCGGGCTGCGTGCCGCAATATGTTTGATATAGGCCGATGGCCTCATTGATTTATGCCATGATTGGCTTGATATTGCGCTTGGGCTGAAGGAGCCCCTCCGGAGCCTGTACACACCCCCTAGTGAGCGCAGGTACCTACTGAGTGCGAGTGCGAGTGCTGAGTGACTGGGAGGCATGAGGGATGGTGAGGTTTTCCCGAGGGGCAGTATACGAGTGATTGTGAGGTTTGCCCGAGGGGCTTTAAATGAGTTATGTTTTGCCCGAGGGACTGATTATGATTTCATCATTTTTGCTCACCTTTGCACTGAGCCTTTGTTTGAAAACTGTTGAAAGATGTTTTAAATGATTTTATTGGACTGGATTTAAACGAGCTGATTTGATTTAAACTCTAGTTTTAAAAGCATGTCGTATTTTACTGAGTTTTTGTGATATGACCTTTACTTGCATTATTTCTCGTCACTTTTTCTCAGTCTGTATTTACTGTTGTTACTTACTGAGTTGGTGTACTCACGTTACTCCCTGCACCTTGTGTACAGATCCAGGCATTTCTGGACCCGGTAGAGGCTGTTGATTATTCCTGACATAGATTCTCGGAGTTAGCAAGGTAGCTGCCTGGCGATCGCAGCCCTGCTTTCCTTCTTCTTTATCTTCTCATAGTTGTACTTCATTAACCCCACAGTATGTTAGTCTTGATATTTACGGACAGCTGTAGTATTTGCTCATGACTAGTGACACCCCGATGTCAGGATTTTCTTTTCCGCACTTTTGTTTTGATTTGAATCCCTTTATGAAGGTTTTATATTAAATATCTTTGAAATCATCTTTGAAATGAAAATATCGATTAGTTCTGGTATTGTGTCAGCTTTCCTAATACCACGATAGGCGTCATCACGACAGGGTTAGTTTGGGTCGTGACAAGTTGGTATCAGAGCCTAGGTTACATAGGTCTCACGAGTCATGAGCAGGTTTAGTAGAGTCTTTTGGATCGGTGCGGAGACGTTTGTACTTATCTTCAAGAGGCTGCAGAACCCTTAGGAAAAATCTCACATTCTTGAACTCTTGTCGTGCGAATCTATTAATTTTGGTAACTAAACTTCTATTGTTTCATTCTTTGACAGATGGTGAGGACTCGTACTACCGGTCAGGTTGACAAACCACCAGTACCATCAGCCAGGCCCGTGAGAGGGTGAGGCCATGGTAGGGGTAGAGGTGCAGCCTACACAGTAGTCGGGGCAGTACCTATAGACCCTCAAGTTTCTCCAGACCAGGTCCCAGTCGCTGATGCCCCAGTGGGACCAGCTCAGGCACCACCTATGCCTATTGTGATTCCTAGCCTTCAGGAGGCCCTAGCTCAGATCTTATCAGTATGTACTGGACTTGCTCGGTCGGTCTCTATTTCTATGATCGTAGCTACTTCTCAAGCCGGGGGAGGCACTCAGACTCTCGTCGCCCGCACACCGGAGCAGGTTGTTCAAGGACATCAGACACCGGGGGCACCACCAGCTCAGCTGGTTGTAGGTGCTCAGGAATATGTAGTTCCTGTTATGCCCGAGGATGGGCATCATAGATTGGAGAGGTTTGGGAGACTCCAGTCTCCATATTTCAGTGGTGCAGAGGGTGAGGATGCACGAGGTTTCTTAGATAAGTGTCAGAGGATGCTCCGGACAGCAAGTATTGTGGAGACTAGTGGGGTCTCATTCACTACTTTCCAGTTCTCTAGGGCTGCAATTAGTTGGTGGAAGTCTTACGAGAGGCGTAGGCCGGTTGGCGCAGCACCCATTACTTGGCAGCAGTTATCTGTTCTCTTTCTAGAGAAGTTTGTACCTCAGTCCCGCAGAGAGGAGCTGCGCAGACAGTTTGAGCAGCTTCAACAGGGTAATATGTCTGTGATGCAGTATGAGATGCGGTTCTCCGAGTTGGCCCTTCATGGGATCTGGTTGGTTCCCACGGACCGAGAGAGGATTAGAAGGTTTATAGATGGCCTCGGTTTTCAGCTTCGATTGCTTATGACCTGAGAGAGAGTGTCTAGTGCTACTTTTGATGAGGTTGTCAACATTGATCGACAGATTGAGATGGTTCGAGGTCAGGAGAGGATTGAGAGGGAGGCGAATAGACCTCGTGGTCAGGGTGGATTCAGTGGTGCTTCTCATGGGGGTCAGTTTCAGCACGAAAGGGGTCGTCCATTCAGGCATGCTCAGTCAGCTCGCACAATTCTCTGTGGTACATCATCGGGCCATGGTTCTCACAGTCCTAATCAGGGCCACTCATCATTTAGTTCCCTCCCAGCCTAGAGTTCGTCCCATGCTCCATCAGTTCAAGGCTCCTCCATGCCAGGTTCTTCTACCAGTCATCCCGTGCTAGGGGTTCCCTTCAGTCCTTGTCACCAGCACCAGGGGTTATTTTGAGTGTGGGGAGTTTGGACATATGTGGAGGCAGTGTCCTCGTCGTCATGAGGATCCGCCTCAGTAGAGAAGTCAGCCATCGACATCAGCACCAGTTACTATACCACTCGTCCAGTCAGCTAGGGGTAGAGGTCAGTCAGCTAGGGGTCTCCTTAGAAGGGGAGGTTGGTCAGGTGGTGGTCAGGCCCATTTCTATGCACTCCCAGCCTGACAAGGTGCTATTGCTTCAGATGCTGTGATTACAGGTATTGCTTCAGTCTGTCACGGAGATGCCTCCGTATTATTTGACCCTGGTTCCACGTATTCATATATTTCCTCATACTTTACTCATTTTCTGGATATGCCCCATGAGTCATTAGTTTCATCTGTTCATGTATCGACTCCTATGGGCGACGCTATTATTATGCACCGCGTATATCGGTCATGCATGGTGACTATTAGGGGTCTGGATACCCGAGTGGACCTTTTGTTGCTCAGTATGGTCGACTTTGATGTGATATTGGGTATGGATTGGTTATCTCCATGCAATGTTGTTCTAGATTGTCATGCTAAGACCAAGACATTGGCGATGCCGGGATTTTCTAGGGTTGAGTGGAGCGGTTCTGTAGATTATGTACCAAGTAGGGTGATTTCATACTTAAAGTCTCAGTGTATGGTTGAGAAGGGTTGCATATCCTATTTGGCTTTTGTGAGAGATGTAAGTGCAGAGACTCCTACCATTGATTATGTTCTGGTAGTACGTGATTTTTCAGATGTATTTCTATGATGACCAAAAGGGTCATCTTGTGTATTAGGACTCTATTCTACGCTCGTTAGCCCTAAAAATCTTATTTTTACCCACCTCGATTTGCGTGTGCAAATCGGGTGTCATTCAGGAAAGCCTTTATGTGGAAAATTGAAGAAATAGTTTTTTGGCATTTAAAAGTATTTTTAGTTGATTTCGGTCAACGTTTTGAGTAAAAAAACCCGGACCCGTGTTTCGACGGTCCCGGTGGGTCCGCAGTAAAATATGGGATCTGGGCATATGTTCAGAATCTAATTCCGAGATCCCTAACTTGAGAAATGAATTTTTTACTAAAATTGAATTACAGAAAATTAATGATTTTAAAGAATTTGCTTAATGTTCAATCTTGTTAGTATCGGGCCCGTATTTTGGTTCTGGAGCCCGGTACATGTCCATTATAATATTTGTATCTTGTCTGTGAAATTTGGTAAGAATCGGATCTGATTTGATGTGATTCGGACCTTTGGTTGAGAAAATAGTAATTTTAAGGTGTTCTTGAGAAATTCATTCGTTTTGGTGCTAGATCTGTAGTTTTAGGTGCTATTTTGACGATTTGATCGCACGAGCGAGTTCGTATGATATTTTTAGACTTGTGTGCATGTTTGGTTTGGAGCCCCGAGGACTCGGGTGAGTTTTGGATAGGCCACGGGTAGTTGGAGACATAGAAATTCTGGTGTAATTGATGTTGTTGGTGTATTGTCGACTTGCGCTTCGCGATCGCGAAGCAAGTACGCGATCGCAAAGGGGAATTTGGTCTGGGGGTGGTTTTAATCTACGCGAACGTGTATACTAGGTCACAAATTTGGAGCAACGGGGGTGTTACCCTTCGTGAATGCGACATGTCTATCGTGAACGCGAACAATATGGGACCTGGGGGAGGGGTCATGCTCTTCTACGCGAACACGTCCAATGGGTCGCGAAAGCGAAGGCCAGGGGGAAGCTTACTTACGAGAATGGTAGATTGACTCATGAACGCGAAGGCCTTAGGCCGCTATCCATCGCGATCACGACAGGTCTTCCTAAGGAGATTGTTCAAACGCGATAGATCCAGTGTTTTAAAATAGACTTCAAAACGAGAGTTGTTCAAAATTTCATACCTCTTTCACTAGAACTCGACCTAGGGCGATTTTTGAAGAGAGATTTCAACACCAAATCATAGGTTTGCACTTATTAACTTGTTTTCTTCAATTTTTATTATTATTCCTTGAATTGTTAGGATTAAATCTTGTTCTTTAAGGGTAGAAATTAGGGATTTTGGCGGAATTGGGAATTTTTTAAATTTGGGGATTTAGACCTCGATTTGAGGTCAGATTCCGGAACTAATTACATATTCGGGCTCGGGGTTAATGGATAACGGATTTTGGTCTGAACCTCGAGTTTTGACCAAGCAAGCTCGGGGTTTGTTTTTGACTTTTTGGGGGAAAATTTTGGAACTGTATAATTGTGCATTGAAATTGATTTCTTTAGCGATAATTGATGGTATTAATATAATTATGACTAGATACGAGTGGGTTGGAGGTGAATTCTAGAGAAAAAGCAGCACTTGAGTAGTGAGACGCCTACGGATCGATGTAAGTGTCATGTCTAACTTTGTCTTGAGGGATTAGGTATTAATTGACTACTTTCTACATGTTTGGTTAATGAGTACGATATATAGGTGATGTGACGAGCACCTATGTGTTGATATCGAGTCATAACATGCAGATGAGTCTTATTGTCGTAACTGTTGTAGTCTCTATTCAACTTGTTCATCCGTAGCTTATCTAATTGTTATGTTGGGCATCTCTTATCCTGGTTTACTGAACTTTAGTAAGTGTCGAGTATTGACTCTAGGTTGAGCTTGATATTGTGACATTAAGTATTGAAGTATGACCGATTTATGATATTTTTTGTCTCTTCGTGTTCTTGATCTTTTTTTTGGTAAGGAAGAGTGTAAAGAACGAAGGATGATGCCGTGTAATGTTTGTGAGTGAGTGATAATGCAAGAAGTTTTATGACGTGCCATGTTTTGTGAGTGATAATGCACGAAGGGTGCTGTCGTGCCATATTTTGTGAGTGATAATGCACAAAGGGTGATGTCGTTCTATGTTTTGTGAGTGATAATGCCCGAAGGGTGATATCGTTTCATATTCTGAGAGAGTAAAAGCACGAAGGGTGATGTCGTGCCGTTCTATTATTCATATGGTGAGATTGAGAGTAAAAGCACAAAGCATGATGCCGTGCAAATTTTCTTTACTGTTTTTACTTGTTTATTTCATTAAGGCATGTTGATTGATTCTGTCTTGTCCCTGTTTCTTATTCCTTACATTGTGAACCCCTCAGCATGTTCCCTTCCCATTATTGCATGTTTCTATCTTTACTTCTATTGTTGCTACTTGTATGATTATTCTGTTCAGGTTATACGTAGGAGTCATGTCCTAGCCTCGTCACTACTTCATTGAGGTTAGGCTAGACACTTACTGGTACATGGGGTCAGTTTTACTGATACTGCACTCTACACTTTCTGTGCAGATTCAGGTATCAGTCCGAGCTGATTCCGATATTTGTATCTGACTTCTACGTAGGAGACCGAAGGTAGATCTGCCAACGTCCGCAGATTCCTGGAGTCCCCTCCTATATGCTCATTACTGTTTTCCTTTAGTTCATAAACAATTGTACACTTCTCTTTGAGCCAAATACTTGTAGATAAATCATAGTAGTCCGTGAGTTGTGACCCCAGATCGTGGGTAGATAGATATATAAATGTTATATGCGCAATGTTATTGTGAAATTTCTCGTCTTTATTTATTTTTCATGTGTTGGTTCGTAGTAATTCTCCGTAAACTTTAAGATTCTTATATTGTGAATCTCTAATGTTGGATTGCCTAACAAGTGTAGTGTTAGGCGCCATCACGGTCCCGATGGTGGGAATTCGGGTCGTGACAAGTTGGTGTCAAAGCACTAGGTTGCTTAGGTCTCACAATTCACGGACAAGGTTAGTAGAGTCTGGGGAATCGGTACGGAGACGTCTGTACTTATCTCCCAAAGGCTATAAAGTTAGGAACAAGTTCACTTTTATTCAAAATCTGTCGTGCGATTCTTGTTATCTCAATACTGATTGAACTCTTCTATTCTTATTCTCTACTATATGGCGAGAACACGTACCGCTTCTTGTGCTGATCAGTAGTCAGATCCTCCAGTAGCAGCTCCTACGAGGGGCAGAAGTCAAGGCCGAGGCCGTGCCAGAGGCAGAGGCAAGGGCAGGGGTCAGCCCAGAGCTTGAGCAGCAGCTCTAACTGTGGAGCCTCAGGTAGAGTTCGACGAGGAGGTTCCCGCTGAGACCGTTCTAGCCGGACTAACTCAGGTCCCAGAGGGGTTTATTGCTACCCCGGTGCTCCAGGATTCCTTGGTCCGATTAGTGGGCCTTAAGGAGAGTGTGGCCCAGAAGGGCGCATTCCCCATAGGACCAGCCATATCTCAGGCTGGAGGAGGAGCCCATACTTCTGCTACTCACACTTTGGAGTAGATGGCTCCCTAGTTTCAGACTCCGGCAACCCATCCAGTTGGAGTAGTTCAGCAGGTTGCTGCAGCACAGCCCGTTGATGGGTCAGTTCTGTCCTCCGAGGCCTTGTGGAGATTAGATAGGTTTACCAAGCTTTTCCCAGTTCATTTCAGTGGTGCCACTTCAGAGGACCCCCAGGAGTACCTTGATAGCTGTCATGAGGTTCTTCTGAGTATGGGTATATTGGAGACCAGTGGGGCCGACTTAGCTGCTTTTCAGATGACTGATTCCGCCAAGAAATGGTGGAGGGATTATTTGTTGACCAGACCAGCTGAGTCTCCTACTCTTACTTGGGACCAGTTCTCACATCTCTTCTTAGAGAAATTTATGCCTATCACCTTGAGAGAGGAGCGTCGCTGTTAGTTCGAGCGTCTCCAGCAGGGCATCATGACTATTACTCAGTATGAAACTCGTTTTGTGGATTTGGCTCGTCATGCTATTCTTTTGCTTCCCACAATGAGAGAGAGGGTGAGGAGGTTTATTGAGGGTCTTGCTTATCTATTAGATTGCAGATGGATAAGGATATAGGGAGCGGGATTTCGTTCAAAGATTTAGCCAATGTGGCCAGACGAGTTGAGATGGTTCTTGGACAGGGAGGTCAGGGGTCAGACAGAAAAACCTCGTCATTCCGGTGGATTCAGCGGTGCCTCATCTGGAGGCGAGGGTACTTATGGTAGAGGCCATCATCCCAGGCCATGTCATTCAGCACTCCAGGCATCCCACGGTTCCCCAGGTGATCATGGCTCTTATATGCCATATTCTGATCAGCCAGCCTACAATGCACCACCAACTCCTATCAGTGCACCTCCTCTTCAGAGTTCTCAGGGTGGCTATTTAGGTCGACATGGTCAGTTTTTTGGCCAGCAGTCTCAGCATCTGAGGTCTTGTTATACTTGTTATGATCCGAGGCCCATTACTAGATATTGCCCTCGTGCGTCGGGTAGTTCACAACACCAGAGTTCTCGTGCCATGGTTCTAGCACCAGCTGCTGCCCCGCCTACCCAGCCAGCCAGATGTAGTGGTCAGATAGCCATAGGTAGGGTCCAAATTGTTAGAGGTAGAGGTGAGGCAGCTAGAGGTGGAGGCCCGCCAGTCAGAGGTCGTCCTAGAGACATGGTTCAGTGTGGTGGGGCCCAGCCCCAATGTTATGCCTTTCAAGCCAGACCTGAGGTTGAGTCATCCGATGTTTTTATCACAGGTACTGTTTCAGTTTGCAGTAGAGATGCTTCAGTTCTGTCATCTTATTTTGCTTCGTATTTGGTTGTGCCCTGTGATTCTTTGAGCACCTCTGTATATGTTTCCACACCCTTGGGGGATGCTATTGTCGTAGATCGTGTGTGGTCACTATTGCGAGCCTTGAGACCAGGACCTTTTGCTCTTAGATATGGTGGATTTTGACGTTATATTGGGCATGAATTGGCTGCCACCTTATCACGCTATCTTGGACTGTCACGCCAAGACAGTGACATTAGCCTTGTCGGGGTTGCCTCGATTAGAGTGGAGAGGGACTCCTGGCCATTCTACCAGCAGGGTTATTTCTTATATGAAGGCTTGACGTATGGTCGAGAATGGGTGTTTGGACTATTTAGGCTTATGTTCGTGATTCTAGTGTTGAGGTTCCCTCTATGGATTTTGTGCATGTTGTTCGTGAGTTTCCGGAGGTATTTCCTGTAGACCTGTGGGGGATGCCACCCGACAGGGATATTTACTTTTGCATTGATTTGGCTCCGGGCACTCAGCCCATTTCTATTCTGCCATACCGGATGGCCCTACCAGCGTTGAAAGAATTAAAGGAACAGTTGCAGAATTTTAATTGATAAAGGCTTTATTAGACCTAGTGTCTCGCCCTGGGGTGCGCCGGTTTTATTCATAAAGAAGAAGAATGGATCTATGAGGATGTGTATGGATTATTGGCAGTTGAACAACGTCACTATCAAGAACAAGTATCATTGCCGAGGATTGATGATTTTTTTTATCAGCTTCAGGGTTCCAAGGTGTTTCCAAAGATTGATGTGAGATCTGGCTACCATCAGTTGAGAATTAGGGCATCTCATGTCCCTAAGACAGCTTTTCGGATGCGGTATGGACACTATGAGTTTCTGGTTATGTTCTTTGGGTTGACCAATACCCCCACAACATTTATGGACTTGATGAACCGCGTGTTCAAGACTTATCTGGATTCCTTTGTGATCGTGTTTATTGATCACATATTGATATAATCCTGCAGTTGGGAGGAGCATGGGCAACACCTCAGGATAGTGCTCCAGACTTTGAGGATAGTCAATTGTATGCTAAATTTTTAAAGTGCAAGTTTTGGTTGGATTCAGTTGCTTTCTTGGGTCACGTCGTATACATATAGGGTATTCAGGTAGATCCTAAGAAGATTGAGGTTGTCAAGAACTGGTAGACCCACTTCAGCTACGGAGATCAGGAGCTTCTTGGGTTTGGCGAGTTATTATCGTCGGTTTGTGTAGGGGTTTTCATCTATAGCAGCCCCAATAACCAGGTTGACTCAGAAGGGTGCCCCATTCAAATGGTAGGACGAGTGTGAGGCGAGCTTTTAGAAGCTCAAGACAGCTTTGACTTCAATGTTGGTGTTGTTATTACTATTAGATTCAGGATCTTACACGGTATATTGTGATGCCTCTCGTGTTGGGCTCGGAGCGGTATTGATGCAGGAGGGCAGGGTGATTGCATATGCGTCTCGGCAGTTGAAGGTTCATGAGAAGAATGACCCTGTTCATGATTTAGAGTTGGCAGCCATTGTTCATGCACTAAAGATTTGGAGGAATTATCTTTATGGCGTGTCATGTGAGGTTTTCACGGATCATCGCACCCTTCAGTATTTGTTCAAGAAAAAGGATCTCAATCTGAGGCAGAGGAGGTGGTTGGAGCTATTGAAAGACTATCATATCACCATATTGTATCATCCAGGAAAGGCCAATGTTGTGACCTACGCATTGAGTAGGAAGGCAGTAAGTATGGGCAGCATTGCGTTGATTCCAGACGGTGAGAGACCGCTATCTTCAGATATTCAGACTTTGGCCAATCAGTTTGTGAGGTTGGATATTTCAGAGCCCAATCGTATTCTAGCTTGTACAATAGCTCGGTCTTCCTAGTTAGAGCGTATCAAAGATCGGCAGTATGATGACCCTCACTTGATGGTCCTTAGGAACAAAGTTCGGCACAGTGGTGCCAAGCAGGTTACTGTTGGAGATGACGATGTTTTGAGGATGCAGGGTTTTGTATATGTGCCTAACGTTGATGGTCTTCGTAAGTTGATCATTGAGGAGGCTTACAGTTCTCGGTATTCTATTCACTCGGGCGCTGCCAAGATGTACCAGGACCTGTGACAACATTACTGGTGGAGGAGGATGAAAAGGATATAGTTTCTTATGTATCTCGGTGCCTGAATTTTCAGCAGGTGAAGTATGAGCATCAAAGACCCGGTGGTTTGCTTCAGCAGATGGAGATTCCTGAGTGGAATTGGGAGCGTATCACTATGGACTTTGTTGTTGGACTCCCACAGACTCAGAGGAAGTTCGACGCCATTTGGGTCATTGTGGATAGGCTGACTAAGTCAGCACACTTCATTCATGTAGCAGTTACCTATTCCTTGGAGCGGTTGACAGAGATTTATATTCGAGAGATCGTCTATCTTCACGATGTGCCCGTGTCTATCATTTCTGATCGAGGTACGGAGTTTACCTCGCACTTTTGGAGGGCAGTACATCGGGAGTTGGGTATGCGGGTTGAGTTGAGCATAGCATTCCATCCTCAGACGGATGGGCAGTCTGATCGTACTATTCAGATCTTGGAGGATATGCTCCGCGCTTGTGTTATAGATTTTGATGGATCGTAGGATCAGTTCTTTCCCCTAGCAGAGTTTGCCTACAATAACAGCTACCGGTCAAGCATTCAGATGGCTCCCTATGAGGCATTATATGATAGATGGTGCAGGTCGCCGGTTGGTTGGTTTGAGCCGAGGGAGTCTCGGTTGTTGGGTACATATTTAGTACAGGAGGCTTTTGACAAGGTCAATATTATACAGGATCGACTTCGTACAACTTAGTCCAGGAAAAAGAGTTATGCCGACTATAGAGTTCGTGATGTGGTATTCATGGTCGGGGATAGAGTATTGATTCGGGTATCGCCCATGAAGGGTGTCATGAGATTTGGAAAGAAGGGCAAGTTGAGCCCTAGGTATATTGGGAATTTTGATATTCTTGATAGAGTGGGAGAGGTGGATTATCCAGGGTTATCATCAATTCATCCAGTATTCCATGTGTCCATGCTCCGGAAGTATCATGGTGACCCTTCCCACGTATTAGATTTCAGCTCTATCCAGTTGGACGAGGATCTGACTTATGAGGAGGAGCCAGTAGCCATTATAGACCGGCTGGTTCGTCAGTTGAGGTCAAAGGGTTATCCTTCAAATTGAGTGCATTGGAGAGGTCAGCATGTGGTAGCAGCTACTTGGGAGTCCGAGTCGGAAATGCGGAGTAGATATCCCCACTTGTTCGCCAGCTCATGTACTTTTCTATGTTCATTCGAGGACAAACGTTTGTTTTAGAGGTGGAGATTGTGATGATCAAAAGGGTCATCTTGTGTATTAAGACTCTATTCTGCACTTGTTAGCCCTAAAAATCTTATTTTTACCCACCTCAATTTGTGTGCGCAGTCCGGATTTCGGAAAGCCTTTATGTGGAAAATTGAAGAAATAATTTTTTTTGCATTTAAAAGTGTTTTTAGTTGACTTCAGTCAATATTTTGAGAAAACAGACCCAGACCCGTGTTTCGACTGTCCCGGTGGGTCCGCAGTAAAATATGGGATCTGGGCGTATGCCCGGAATCGAATTCCGAGATCCCTAGCCCGAGAAATGAAATTTTGACTAAAATTGAATTAATGAAAATTAATGATTTTAAAGAATTTTCTTAATGTTCAATCTTGTTGGTGTCGGGCCCGTATTTTGGTTATGGAACCCGGTACAGGTCTGTTTTGATATTTGTACCTTGTCTGTGAAATTTGGTAAGAATTGATCGCTAAATCCGTAGTTTTAGGTGTTATTTTGTAGAATTGATCGCACGTGAGAGTCCGTATGATATTTTTAGACTTGTGTGCCTGTTTGGTTTAGATCCCGGAGGGCTCGGGTGAGTTTTGGATATGCCACGGGTAGTTGGAGACTTAGAAATTCTTGTGTAATTAATGTTGCTGGTGTGCTGTCGACTTGCGCTTCGCGGTAGCGAAGCCACTCACGTGATCGCGAAGGGGAAATTCGGCAGGGGTGGTTTTCCTCTATGCGAACGCGTACTCTAGGTCGCGAACGTGGAGCAACGGGGACGTTACCCTTCGCGAACGCCACATGTCTATCACGAACGCGAAGAATATGGGACCTGGGGGAGGGTTCATGCTCTTCTACACGAACGCGTCCGTTGGGTCGCGAACCCGAAGGCCAGGAGGAAGATGCCTTATGAGAACACGTAGATTGACTCGCGAACACGAAGGGCTTAGGGCCGCTGTGCATCGCGATTGCGATAGGTCTTCTGCGAACGCGAAGAAGGCCTGTCAAATTTTTTAAAACAGACTTCAAAACGAGAATTCTTCAAAATTTCATACCTCTCTCACTAGAACTCGACCTAGGGTGATTTTTGAAGAGGGATGTCAAAACCAAATCATAGGTTTGCACTTCTTAATTTGTTTTCTTCAATTCCATTATCATTCATTGAATTCCTAGGCTTAAATCTTGTTCGTTAAGGGTAGAAATTAGGGATTTTGGGGGAATTGGGAATTTTACAAATTTGGGGATTTAGACCTCGATTTGAGGTCGGATTCCGAAAATAATTACATCTTCGGGCTCGGGGGTGAATGGGTAAATGGATTTTTGTCCGAACCTCGAATTTTGACCAAATGGACCCGGGGTCGATTTTTGTCTTTTTGGGGGAAATTTGGGAACTCTAAATTGTGCATTTAAATTGATTTCTTTAGCGATAATTGATGGTATTAAGCTAATTATGACTAGATACAAGTGGGTTGGAGGTGAATTCTAGAGGAAAAGCAGTACTTGAGTAGTGAGAGGCCTGCAGATCGAGGTAAGTGTCGTGTCTAACTTGAGGGATTAGGTATTAATTGACTACTTGGTACATGTTTGGTTATTGAGTATGATATATAGGTGAGGTGAGGAGAACCTATGTGTTGATGTTGAGTGATAGCATGCACATGAGTTCTATTGTGGTAACTGTTGTAGTCTCTATTCAGCTTGTTCATGCTTAGCATATCTAATTGTTATGTTGGGCATCTCTTATCCTGTTTTACTGAAATTTAGTAAGTGTCGAGTATTGACTCAAGGTTTAGCTTGATATTGTGACATTAAACATTGAAGTAAGACCGATTTATGATATTTTTTGTCTCTTCGCGTTATTGATCTTTCTTTTGGTAAGGAAAAGTGTAAAGCACGACGGGTTATTCCATGCAATGTTTGTGAGTGAGTGATAATGCCCGAAGGGTGATGACGTGCCATGTTTTGTGAGTGATAATGCACGAAGGGTGAAGCCATGCCATATTTTGTGTGTGATAATACACGAAGGGTGATGTCGTGCTATGTTTTGTGAGTGATAATGCACGAAGGGTGATGGCGTGTCATAGCCTGAGAGAGTAAAAGCACGAAGGGTGATGACTTTCCTTTCTATTATTCATATGGTGAGATTGAGAGTAAAAGCACGAAGGGTTATGCCGTGTAAATTTCTTTACTATTTTTACTTGTTTATTTCATTAAGGCATGTTGATTGATTCTTTCTTGTCCCTTTTTCTTATTTCTTACATTGTGAACCCCTCTGCATGTCCCCTTCCCATTATTTCCCGTTTCTATCTCTTTATTTCTATTCTTGCTACTTGTATGATAATTCTTTTCAGGTTATACGTGCGTGTCATGTCCTAGCCTCGTCACTACTTCGCTGAGGTTAGGCTCGACACTTACCAGCACATTGGGTCGGTTTTACGGATACTACACTCTGCACTTTCTCTACAGATCCAGGTATCGGTCCGAGCTGATTCTGAGATTTGTATCTGACTTCTACGTAGGAGATCGAAGGTAGATATGTCGACGTCTGCAAATTCTTGGAGTCCCCTCCTATATGCTCATTACTGTTTTTCTTTAGTTCATAATTAGTTGTACACTTCTCTTTCCCAAATACTTGTAGATAAATCATAGTAGTCCGCGAGTTGTGACTCCAGATCGTGGGTAGATAGATATATAAATGTCGCATGTGCAGTTGTATCGTTAAGTTTTGCTTCTTTATTTATTTTTCATGTGTTGGTTCGTAGTAATTCTACGTAAATTTTAAGATTTTTATATTGTGATTCTCTAGTGTTGGCTTGTCTAGCAAGTGCAGCATTAGGCGCCATCACGGTCCCGACGGTGGGAATTCGGGTCGTGACAGTTTCCTGCAGACCTGCCGGGCATGCCGCCTGACAAGGATATTGACTTTGGTATTGATTTGGTGTCTGGTACTCAGCCCATTTCTATTCCACCATATCATATGGCACCGGTGGAGTTGAAGGAATTGAAAGAACAGCTTCGGGAACTCCTTGATAAGGGGCTTATTCGGCCTAGTGTGTCACCTTGGGGTGAACTGGTTCTATTTGTGAAGAAGCAGGACGGTTCCATAGGGATATGCATTGATTACAGGCAGTTGAACAAGGTCACAATCAAGAACAAGTATCCTTTTCCTCGTATTGATAATTTATTTGACCAGCTTTAGGGAGCGAGGGTCTTCTCTAAGATTGATTTGGGGATATTCGAGCTGAAGATTCGAGATTCGGATATTCTTAAGACAACTTTCGAGGCCCGTTATGTCCATTATGAGTTCTTGGTGATGTCTTTTGGGCTAACCAATGCCCCAGCAACGTTCATGCATTTGATTAATAGTGTATTCCAGCCCTATTTGGACTCCTTCGTTATTGTATTCATTGATTACATCCTAGTTTACTCTCGTAGTCAGGAGGAACATACTCAACATTTGAGGATTGTATTACAGAGATTGAGGGAGGAGAAGCTTTATGCAAAGTTCTCCAAGTGTGAGTTTTGGCTCGGTTCAGTATCATTCTTGGGACGCGTGGTTTCTAGTGGGGTTATTCAAGTGGATCTGAAGAAGATAGAGGCGGTGCAGAGTTGGCCTAGACCATCCTCATCCACGGAGATTAGGAGCTTTATTGGTTTGGCGGGTTATTACCGTCACTTTGTGGAGGGATTTTCATCTATTGCATCGCCCTTGACCAAATTGACCCAAAAGGGTGCACCATTCAGCTGGTCGAATGAGTGTGAGGTGAGCTTTCAGAAGCTCAAGACTTCCTTGACCACATCTCCAGTGTTAGTTCTGCCATCAACTTCAGGTTATACCGTGTATTTTGATGCCTCGAGGATAGGCATTGGTGTGTTTTGATGCATTAGGGTAGGGTGATTGCCTATACCTCTCGCCAGTTGAAGACCCATGAGAAGAACTATCATGTCCATAATCTTGAGTTAGAAACCATTGTTCATGCCTTGAAGATTTAGCGTCATTATTTGTATGGGGTTCATTGTGAGATCTATACTGATCACCGGAGTCTGCAGCATCTGTTTAAGCAGAAGGATCTTAATTTGCATCAGCGGAGATGGTTGGATCTTCTTAAGGACTATAATATCACTATTTTATACCATCCGGGGAAGGCCAATGTGGTGGCCGATGCTTTGAGTCACCACGCAGAGAGTTTGGGGAGTTTAGAATACCTTCCGGTAGTAGAGATACCCTTGGCATTGGATGTTCAGGCCTTAGCGGGCTAGCTTGTTGGAAGGGATATTTCAGAGCCGAGTCGGGTATTAGCTTGCATGGTCTCTAGGTCTTCTCTTTATGACCGTATTAGGGAGCGTCAGTATGATGACCCCCACTTTCTCGTTCTTCAGGATAGGGTCTGGCGAGGTTATACTAGGGATGTGACCATTGGTGATGATGGTGTGTTGAGGATGCAGGACCGGATATGTGTGCCTAATGCAGATGGGCTTCGGGATTTGATTCTTGAGGAGGCCCACAACTCGTGATATTCCATCCATCCGGGTGCCTCAAAGATGTATCTGGATTTGAGACAGTATTATTGGTGGAGACGGATGAAGAGAGATATAGTTGGGTTTGTGGCTCGGTGTCTCAACTGTCAGCAGGTTATGTATGAGCATCAAAGACCGGGTGGCTTGCTTCAGAGATTAGAGATCCCGGAGTGGAAGTGGGAGCACATCACCATGGACTTTGTAGTTGGGCTCCCACAGACTTCGAGGAATTTCAATGCTATTTCGGTGATTGTGGATTGGCTGACCAAGTCCGCGCACTTCATTCCTGTTGGTACTACTTACACTTCAAAGCGGTTGGCTGAGATTTATATTTGAGAGATTGTTCGCTTGCATGGTGTCCCAGTTTCCATCATTTCAGATTGAGGTACTCAATTCACATCGCAGTTTTGGAGGGCCGTGCAGTGAGAGTTGGGTACTCAGGTTGAGTTGAGCATAGCTTTTCACCCTCAGATGGACGGGCAGTCCGACCCCACTATTCAGATATTAGAGGACATGTTGCGCGTGTGTGTCATTGACTTTGGGGGTTCATGGGACTAGTTTCTGCCGCTCGTGGAGTTTGCATATAACACCAATTATCAGTCGAGTATTCAGATGTCTCCGTACAAGGCTTTATATGGGAGGAAGTGTAGATCTCCGGTAGGATGGTTTGAGTTGGGTGAGGCTAGGCTCTTGGGTACAGACTTGGTTCAGGATGCATTAGATAAGGTAAAATTGCTTCAGGAGCGGCTTCACATGGTGCAGTCTAGGCAGAAGAGCTATGCGGACAGGAAGGTCCGTGATATGTCTTTTATGGTTGGGGATAAAGTTTTGCTAAAGGTGTCACCCATGAAGAGTGTTATGAGGTTTGGGAAGAGGGACAAGTTGAGCCCCCGGTTCATTGGGTCTTTTGAGGTGCTTCGGAGAATAGGGGAGGTGGCTTACAAGCTTGCCTTGCCACCCAGCTTGTCGAGTGTGCATCCGGTATTTCATGTTTCCATGCTCCGGAATTATGTCGGCAATCCGTCTCATGTTTTGGACTTCAGCACGGTTCAGTTGAAGGGTGATTTGACTTATGATGTGGAGCCGGTGGCTATTTTGAATCGGCAGGTTCGAAAGTTAAGGTCAAAGGACATAGCTTCAGTAAAGGTACAGTGGAGAGGTCAGCCTGCGGAGGAGGACACCTGGCAGAACGAGCGGGAGATGTGCCACACCTATTTGAGACTCCAGGTATGTTTCTAGACTCGTTCATGGATGAACGTTTGTTTAAGAAGGGGGGATGTAACGACCCGGCCGGTCGTTTCGTGAGCTGTAGCCCCGTTTCCCCCATTTCTGCTTCTTTTGCGTTCTTCAGTTGTATTTTATTGTATCGTGTTGGTTGGTTTGGGTCCGGAGTGGTTTAGAAGTGGAATGAGACACTTAGTCTCTTATTAGGAAGCTTAAGTTTGAAAAGTCAATTGGATGTTGACTTAGGTGTAAACAGTCTCGGATTTGGATTTTTATGGTTCGGTTAGCTCTGTTAGGTGATTTTGAACTTAGGAGCGTGTCCAGAATGTGATTTGGAGATTTGTGGTATAGAATTAGGCTTGAATTGGCGAAAGTTGGAAATTTGGTGATTTTGTTCGGCTGTGGAAAATTTGATATCGGGGTCAGAATGGAATTCTAGAAGTTGGAGTAGGTTTCTAGTGTCATTTGTGACGTGTGTGTAAAATTTGAGGTCATTCGGACGTGGTTTGGTAGATTTCGGCGTCGTTTGCAAAATTTGGAAGTTTAGAAGTTCTTAGGCTTGAATCTGAGGGTAATTTGTTGTTTTGCGGACTTATATCTTTAACCTCAACCACCTATCTGAAATTTTCCGATCATCAACATTGAATAAAAACAACAGAAAGAATATTGCAGACTAAAATAAAGATTCAAGAATTGTTACAAATTTCCTACAGCTTTTAGGTCTAATTCATTCTCTCCTCTATCCATCTGTACTTTTTTCGGCTATAGCCGTTTTGATAATTTCATTTTCAACTCAGAATCAGTTTGGAGATTCTGAGATTTTGTGGGTTGCATTCACCTTGGTGCATTTATCTTAAAGACGTTCATATTTCATTGAATTGAGTTCTAATGCTTGGAGGAGATAGTTACAATATTTTCTATTATACTTAATTTTAGAGGGGATAGTTACAATATTTTTTAAAATATACTTAATTTTAATGGCTGGTTTACGCCGGCGACAGTCTACCGGCGGCGAGTAAAAGTGATACTCTAAATACTGGCGTGCATCTTTGTTTGGACTCCGTCTGTGAAAATTAAATTCCCCCAAATTCACTGTGATTTCCCAATTTGTTGTTCTTGCTGATTTGTTGCTTTGAAATCCAAGAAAGGGAAAAGTTCGTCGCCGTCGATTATCTGTGTTTCCGGTTTTGATCAACGAGATAATAAGAGAAACTCTAATCGTCATCTTCATCTTTAATCTATTTTTCTCTGCCACTTTCATCAAGATTCATGATTTCCATACACAAATCAGATTTACTATTAATAAACAAAATATCAAGAAGCAGAGATTATTTCTGGGCTCTAGATTAATCAAGTTATAATTTACAGTTTTTTTTTTCAATCAGTTTTAGTAAGCTACATGCGCTTCTCCGTTTGTTAACCAACGCTCAATTGCCTTGTACAGATTTGTCTCCATTCATATCAGTTATTCGATTGCATTTGACGTTTGGACAAACTGTTTCAAAAAACTCCGTTTCTTTCCGTTTATACAAAGTTTGAACTTTTTTAGAGTGTCAACGATTATTGATTTTCTTTCTTGGTATTTTTCTCTGCTTTTAAGGATAATTTTTCAAAATATACTGGTTTTCATTTTCGGGTGTTTTTCTCTTCTTTTAAAAGTGATCTCAAAAAAAATAAAAGGGATTTTTCGCTTTTAAGGGTAATTTGAAGAAGATATTGGTTTTTATTTATGGGTTTTTTCTCCCCCTGTTCTCTTGGTTCCGTGGGTGTTTTTGTGTTTTGCAGGTATAACTTTTGGGAGGTGCACGTGCATAAGCAGTAGAGTAGCAGCTATATGATGGGTTCCGCAGCATCGGGAGTATACCAAGTCGAGAGTTCCAGGTTATATTCGCGGGAATTGGTACCTCTCGCCTCCTGTTTCTATGTCTCTTGTGTTAATTACTTTGTTGTAGTAGTATTTCATACTAGTCTAGTCAGTATAGTGGGCTTGTAGTTACTATTTGCTCCCTTTGTTGTTCTATGTGGTGTTTTTTCTCCTTTTCATTTTTTAGACCTTTGTAGGTATAGAGACTGTGGTTTGTAATAGCAGATTGAGGTCATGTCCTCGGGAGGTCGGGGAGCTCAGGGAGGTCGGGTGGTGGGGAGAGGCTTAGGTCAAGGGTCGGGGGTGGGACGGGGCCCAAAGAGGGTAAAGGGAACAAGGTAGCCTGTAGGTTGAGAATTGGATCGTGGAATATAGGGACGTTGACGGGTAGGATCGAAGGCGTGAAATGTAGACGGGTATAAATTGTGGTTCTCCGGAGTTGTGAAGGGTAAGAACGGCGTGGGCATTTTGGTAGATAAGGAGCTTTGAGAGTCAGTGGTAGAGGTCATAGGGTGAATGACAAATTGATGGCGATTAAGGTAGTAGTTGGAGGGAGCACTCTGAATGTCATTAGCGCTTACACGCCGCAAACAAGCTTGGACGAGGAGGTTAAGAGGTTCTTTTGTGAGGCGCTGGATGAGGTGGTGCAGGGTTTTCCGCCTACGGAGAATCCATTCATAGAAGGGCATTTCAATAGTCATATTGGGTCGTCTGCTGGTGGCTATGGTGAGGTTCACGGTGGCTTCAACTTTAATGATAGGAACGGGGGTGGTACCTCACTGCTGGATTTCTCTAGAGATTTTGAGTTGGTATCGTGAACTCTATGTTTTCGAAGAGGGAGGAACATTTGGTTACTTTCCGGAGTATGGTGGCTAAGACTCAGATTGACTATCTTCTCCTCAGGAGGTGTGATAGGGGGTTGTGCGAGGATTTCAAGGTGATCATGAGTGAGAACCTCGCAACTCAACATAGGCTCCTGGTGATAGACGTCGGTATCTTGATGAAGAGGAAGAAGAGGTTTGTACAGGGTCAATCGAGGATCAGGTGGGGAGCTTTGTCTAAGGATAATGCGCAGGAGTTGGAGGGGCGGCTGACGAATATGGGTGCCTGGAAGAGTGATGGGGACGCTAGCACTATATGGACGGCGATGGCGAAATTTATAAGGGAAGCAGTAAGAGAGGTGTTGGGAGTTTTGATAGGTTACTCTGGCAGGCACCGAGGCGACTGGTGGTGGAATGACGTGGTCCAAGGTAAAGTGAAAGAAAACGGCTTACATTAAGTTAGTAGAGAGCACCGAAGAGGATCAGAGGAGAGCGAACAGAGAAACATATAAAGAGGCTAGGAAGTAGGCAAAATTAGCGGTCGCAGAGACTAAGACTGCTGCTTTTGGTCGACTTTATGAGGAACTTGGGGACAAATGTGGGGACAAGAAATTATTTCGGTTGGCCAAAGCAAGACAGAAGAAAGCTAGCAACCTGGATCAAGTGAGGTTAATTAAAGACGAGGGCGGTCGAGTATTGATGGAAGAGACCCAGATTAGGCAAAGATGGCATTCGTACTTTCATAAACTTTTGAATGAAGAGGGGGATGGAAACATCGTGTTAGGCAAATTGGGGCACTCTGAGAGTCACCGAGACTTTAGGTATTGTAGGCGCGTTAAGGTTGAGGAGGTCGTGGGTGCGGAGTCCAGAACCCATTTGTGGTTCTTTTGGACAAGTGTGACATAAATGCGTGTAAAAAAAAGAGTGACCATTATATATAGCGCACTTTTAAAGAGCGCTATACTTTAACGAAGTTTTGGCCGTTAAAGTATAGAGCTCTTTAAAAGAGCACTATATATATAACACCAATGTAAACTGCGCTATGCAGGCTGATAAGATAGTTAAGCATAGAGCTGTATATAATCGCGCTATATATGTATAGCGTAGTGAGATACCGTGCTATACCTGTTTAAATAACGATCCCCCTTCTTCCCTACATTCGAACTAGACCCTCTCCTCCCCCATAATTTAAGAAAACAGGCGGTCCCCCGCCCCTAATTTCCTTATAAAAAAATTATAGTGGACCCCGTCCGTCATACAAAAATATAATATTGTAGGTCCCACATCCTAGACAAGCCTTCTATTGCTGTGTTTTCCTCGTTTCGGGCTCAAATTTTCAATTCATCGACTTTCCGAATAACATAAATTGAGGTATTCCAATTTAGTTTATCTCGAAACTTGTATAATAATGCATATTAGTTATTTTGAATGTGTTTCCATGTTGTTTTGTGTTTTTCTTTTTTGCGATTAAACTAGTATGTTATTTTTATCCGGACTAAGATATTAGTGTTCTAAAAAAATATGTAAAAATTGAGAAATCATTATTTTTTGTCAATAAAAATGTTAATAAATTTCTTTTATTGTTTCATATGTATTTTCGTGAATGTTTTGTGATTAAAATGTATTTGTTATTTTATCTAGTTTAAATTATTTATTTGCTTAAAGAATAGTGCCCTTTAGCGTAATAAAATGTAGAGACTTTTAGCGTATAATTCTTGTATTTAAGTATCTCTTATACTGATAAATCAAACACAAACTCAGTCCAATTTATAAAAATTAATTATTTAATTTACAAAACAAACATACATACATAATTATGAAATTATTAAAATTGACACACATAAGAATTCAGGATAGCTTGGTGCTACTGAGCCTCAAATATCGAGCCTGGAACCTATAGGTATATACTCTGTCCAATTAAATATGATAAAAAAAATTTATTTAATTTACAGATCAAACATACAATTAATATTGTTTAATTTATAGTAGACGATATGGGCGTGCCGCCTATGCATCCTGGACCTGTCTCCGATAAGCTATTAGTGTTACAGGGCGATCATAGGTCCACCTACGTATGGGAGGGAGAGCTACTAGCCCAGACTCTCCGCGCTAGGAGACTGGACGACTTGTGGGATTTTATGAAGGACAGAGTTCTCCATCCCCGTGTAGTCAAGCGCCTGGGGGATACGAGCTTGTACAGGATTTTTGAGATCGGGCGGCTGCAGCTCGACTGGTCTTTGATCACGACCCTGATAGAGCGGTGGCAACAGGAGACCAAAATTTTCACCTGCCCATTGGCGAGGCCACCATCACATTGCATGAAGTGGAGGTTTTATATGGTCTGCTCGTTGATGGACTGCCTGTTGCATTGCCTCAGGGCATGAGAGATATGACGTGTGGCCAGCATTTGGACATGCTGTAGCAGTTCTTTGGCTTCAGGCCACAGGTGGGGTCTTATTCTCGAACACTTCGGGGAACCTAGTCAGCTTGCGATTTCTTCATCATCTTCAGCTTCTAGAAGATTTACCCCAGTACAGCTGCGGTGTTGTTGTTATCGCCTACATGTATAGGAATCTGTGCTGGGAGAGCATAGGCACCTAGCATGACGTATGTGGATTTCTGCCGCTTCTATAGGTGACAACGTATTCAAATACCTCAGTTCATTCCTTCCAATTCTATCTAGTCAAAATTTATCTTAAACTTTACGTCAACTTTGTATGTTAGGTTTAGTCCTGGGAGCGGTTCCTGAAGTTTCAGCGACCTCTACCACCATTACCTCCGCATGTGTGGGTTCTCCGGCATGGATATGTACGAGATTACGATGCTCGGCATAATATCCCCCTTTGCAGGATGTATTGGATATGCTGTAGGGCGCATAAGTAAATGTGTACCTAAACTTACTTGGTATAACTTCACATGTGTTGTGCATACTCACGTTTTCTATTCTTATTTGATAGTTCATCTGGACACAATACAACGACGACTTGATAGGTGGCCTGCCCAATTATTGCTCGGCCGACCGACTGATTGGAGCACTTTCGTCCCGCTGATGTTCCTCGATATTGTGGAGTATCATGCCACGTAGCGAGTAATTCGACAGTTTGGCCATCCGCAGTATATACCAAGGTGGCCTACAGGGGAGGCAACACATTATCAGCGGGATGATCGTTCCAGGGTGGACGACGCATATGTAGCATGGCTAGAGACGCAGGTCCATACTTGGGACCAGCGAGCTGACCTGATTCCGCCTCCCCCTTCACAGATCCAGATGGAGACTATTCAGCTCTATATGCCCTGGTACTGCCGCGTTACCCGACTTTTTTTCGGGAATCCCATTCATCAAGCTGGCGGTCGGTACGTTCCATATGCCGGGCGGCACGAGGCCCTGATATGTTTTCTGTTATTGTTAATTATATAACTATAACTTAGTGCAATATATGTAGTTTCTATTTTATACGTTACGCAGGCTATTGGACTACATATAGTCTACCAGATGGGACTGCAGTTGCAGCAGCATGCCGGTAAGGGAGCGGCCGCTTTGCACGATTACGGCCGGAAGCTTGCAGAGGTGGCTTCCCGGACACTGCAGCGAGCTCGAGAGGACCAGAACTTGTGACACGACCCTGCTTATGTGGCACCAGAGCAGTACCAGCGAGGCAAGGGTATCGCACGAGGTGGGAGTGCCCGACGAGGCAGGGGTGCCCCTCAAGGTGGGGGTTCCGCACGAGGCAGGGCTGCCCCTTGAGGTGGGGGTGCCCCACGAGGCAGGGGTGTCGCACGGGTTCGTGGTGGGAGGCGAGGAGGTGGTCCCCAACAAGGGGGCGTTGAGGCCCCTGTTGATGATGTTGATGCTGATCTGCCGGGTGACCTGCATGAGCCGGACGAGTATCCCAGCAGCATGCCGTCATACAGCCTTGGGATGCAGCTCACTCCAGGGACTTCACAAGTGACCCCGTCAGGTCCATTATTGATCATGGGAACGGACCTTACCAGAGAGGATTGGGATGCATACTTCCCAGGCCCATCGACCGCTACTGAGGATCGGCCGACCCAAGATTTGGATAGTGGGCGCCGACTGATTTATGGCTCATCAACACAGGCACAAGTATGGTTTTATTAGTATTAAATTTAAATTTGTTTTTACTTTTCTCATTTATTTTCCATAACTTTATTAATTTTCTTATTAAGGCTTCATCCCTGCCCGTCACGGAGGCCCCTTCGTGCGATGCTGACATGGCTGCGATGGATGATTATATTCAGGAGCCCGACGAGACCATGATAAGACAATCTAAATTGTTGTGACTTAATATATACTTTCATATACTGAGCTAACTTATTCTTCTGTAGGTTTCTACTGGACCGACGACCTTTTCTACCTATCCTGCCAACACCACTGATGATCATGATGCAGCGCATCTTGCGATAAAGAAGCGATGTGATGAGGATGATCCTGATAGCATAGCCGGATGGGATGGGATGCGCCTCAGGCCGGCGGCTGCGTTGAACCACACAGGATGTTGGACACATTGATTTTTTTTTTGTATTTTATGTAAATATTATTTTATGTAAATAATAACAACAATTTTTATGTTTGCATAATATGCGCATTATGTTTTTATTTTCCCGTTCCTTCTTTATTTTAATTACTACAACACAAACACAAATATAGAAACTTAACATAATTTAAATTCAATACAACTAATGAAAGTACATCACACGGGAAACATAAAGATAAAGTAGTGCAGTCAACACACACATGTCATTGTTTAGTCACTGCCGCCCGTTACTCTCTACTCCAACCACTTAAATTTATCTTCCAGCTTATTTTTTCCAATTCTGTCTCTTTCAGTTTCTCCTTCAACTCTGCAATTTCTCGTTTATATTCTCTTTCATATTCCCAATGTTTTAAGGTCAAATTATGAAGAAACTGCAAAGATCATTTGTAGCATTCCTGATTATAGGGATCATCAATCCATACCTCAAAATTGCAAAAAGTTTCGTTGCGAACCCTATAAAACTTGTTCACACACATCCAGTAGCGCTGTCCAACTTCACCATCATCCCAACATTCATTAATCATGAATTTTTTTCCGCACTTACACCTTGGTACATAAAGGCGTTCAGACGTTTGTTAAAGCGTAAAAAAACCTTACTTTTATGGAAAGTGTTGCTATTGGTTATTTTTAAGTGTATAAAATAACTAGAATGCACCTGTTATTTATAGGCAAGGCAACACACATAAAGTAGTATTTAACTGCGCTATATATATTCACATAACATAGTATTTAACCGTGCTATGCTTTGCGTGTTAAAGATTCTATCGGATACAAAACAGCTTTTCTCAGGCGGGCAGCTTTTTCAGTTCGATAAGACAACACACATAATGTAGTATTTAACTGCACTATATATATTTACATAACGTAGTATTTAACCAAGCTATATTTACTCACATATTTATCAAAAATCTACCTTTAACTCAACTATTTTTGAACTATATTTATCAAATATATTCACATATTTTTTTCGTTTTTTAATACAATACTATTTTTTATTACATGAACGGGAGGGAGAAATGCATTAATTTACTCAACTAGAAAATGTTAAATATCAATAAGATTTAACAACAATGGAAACATAATTTTAGTTGATGCATTTTGCAACATAAACAAAACAGCTACTTATTATAACATAAACTCATTGATAGTTGGGCACATTAGAAGAACACACCACGAGCTTGATTACCACCGCCACGAGCTTGATTATCACCGCCACCCAAACCAGCCGAAGGACATTTTCGACGGTCGTGTCTTGTTTGCGAGCATATACCGCATTTGCACACATAAATGGTATCGCTAACATCCATTTGGTTCCATATATGCATTCTCTTCTGCACCTGTATTCGACGCAAATAGTCCTTGTTACACACTATTTTGAATGGTTCCGGCGGGCAATAATGCTCAGCACCCACTGGCTGCAACTGCCCACTATAGGTGTTTAAGTAAGCTACAACACTATATTGTTTATCAACGTAGTTGGTTGGCCCTAAACCAACATGTTGAAAGCACCTGATGGCATGTGAGCTCGGCATGTGGTAGATGAACCATTTCCCACAAGAGCACAACCTTCTAGATTCATTTATGGTATGTACATTATTCCCCCGGTTTTGATGGATAGCGGTGCGAACTTCAAAAACATTTTTGTCGTGATCATACTGTAAAAATGAATGTCAATGTGCTCACCGCCTGTATTTCTCAAATCTCTTCATCGGCAGTGGCATAAATTCAACACCCATTTCCATCAATGACGTTGCAGCTGCAGCCCTTGAACAACATCTGCACCATGGAAGTGACTGGAAATCATCTTGCCGACTTCAATAACCCGTAGAAAGACTCTGACACATTTGTAGTCAGAATTCCCTATCTTCTTCCACCATCCGCATGCAAAGTCCACTTTTGAAGCTCATGTCGCATCAACCAATGATAGGCTCTCTCGTATTCATGCCTGATAGATTCCATGTGCCTCCGGAATTTATGCTCTTGGTGGTCTGTTTCTAACATCCACATCAAATGATGCAGATCCTTGTTGGGATGTGCCTTCTGTAAATTGGCCTTCAATTGCCTCACACAGTAACGGTGGTAGGCATAAGGTTCTTGCCATACATACAAGTTCTCTACAGAACTTAAGATACATCCATGCTGATTAGATATTAGACAAATACCGGAATGCTGTTTGACAAAGTGCTCTTTCAAATGGTTCATAAACAGGGTCCACGTCTCTTGGCTTTCATTGACACAAATAGCAAAAGCTAGAGGAAATATTTTTCCATTGGAATCTACTGCAACGGCTATCAACAGCTTGATATCATACTTTCCATAGACATGAGTGTCGTCTATGGATATTAACGGCCGCCAATGCGGAAAACCATCAATTGCTGGTTTAAATGCCCAGAATATGTAATTGAATAAATATTCTGATTTTTGCAGACTCCGCTCAAGCTTCCATTCAAAAATCGTCCCGGGGTTAAAATGTTGTAGTGCGGCCATGTTCCTGGGTAGAGCTTCAAATGACTTACCCTAGTTACCATAAATAATTTCAAACACACGTTTGCGCCCGAGAAATGCTTTTATTTTGGTAATGGTATGGCCATATTCTTGGTGGATTGATGTAATGCACTCTTTGATTTTATACCTTATGGACGCTGCAAGGTGTGGAATAAGGACAAAAGAAATCAAGTCAATATCCAAGTTGTAGTGATTCCCATTGAATGTGTCCATTTCACATTTGTGGGTGGGAATGTATTTACCCACTTTCCACAGACTTGTGTTCTTCTTGGTTGCATGCAACATCCAATGACAACTCATAAACCATATGCATCAAACAATCTTGTATACCTCCGGAGTTGACTCCCATACTGTCATCTCATGACACTCTTTTACGTTGTGCATTTTTTATGCCCTTCTTAGGTGCACTTTATCAGGAAAAAGCATACCCTTTGCCAGCACCATTGGTCTAGAATCATCCCACATTGTTGTCTGAATTTCATCAATATCCCTTATGAGAGCATCCACATCCGGCATACTTGGGAAGTTATCAAGGTAGGGAATCTTCCTTGAATGAAACGACACTTGGGACTCGTACACTCTTGGTCTAACGGGGGGTGGAGCATAATCCCTCGTCAAATCAGGTCCTTCATTCTCTTCCTCCTCATCACCATCCTCACGAGGGAAGGGTGTGACGTCTCCGGAATCATCGGCATTGTTGTGATAATCATTGTTATCTTCCTCACTCTGTGCATCTGCCATATCCCGATTTAATATGTCATCTTCGGGAAATTGAGTGCGGACAGGTTGTTCAACTTGCTCGTTTTCACTACACAAACAACAAAATAATAAGCTACTGAAATTAATAAATTCTTTCCATATAGCTGTATCACTTCACTTACAAAACGTAATGTGTTGACATTCCATGATGGACATTTTCCTATTGGTGATGACTTGTAAAATTCATATCTGGCCGGTACCCCATGTAGAATATATGAGCCTTAATACAAATTCAATACAAAAATATACATCATAACACAAAGAAAAAATGAAATTCACCACTCGTCTTGTGGATTATGTAAAGCATGAGAGAAATTATTTCCCTCCTGCTCATTCGCCGGTGGTGGTAAGTTTAAATCAAGGCAAAATCTTTCATGCGGAACCTGTCCGGCAAAAACTGCTCCAGAAAAACCACCTGATGACTAGGGGTTATCCCTACTATGTGCAACCTCATTATTGGAAACGTTTTCAACCTTGACGTACATTTCCAACATTTTTATTACAAGAAATTCCCAGTATTCATTCGCAGTCTTCAAAAAATCCTTCAAAGTTTCATCATCGTCGATGTTAAACTCAGCGTAACAAGCAACCCCTTGCGGAGTGACGGAATACGGATATCTTCCGGTTACTTTAAGGTTTACCGAACGTTTCCTCACACTCATTTTATTACATAACAACGATACCAATCTATCGTACTCCATTGTAAGTGACAATTTAACATGACACTGTAGAGATAAACTATAGCTCACAGAGTAATTCGCCACCACAACCTCACCCCCCCTCCCCCTCCCCGATATAATGAAACCTTTATTTTTCGCTCTTCAGACATTATGAAAAAATACTTGAGAATTTAACAAAAAGAAAAGTTTGAACGGGAGTTAGAATATTTTTTGAATGGATTTTTGTAAAATCCTAACACCTTTAAATAAGGCAATGCCTAGCTCGGGGGGCTGAATTTTTTGAGGTATAACGCTCTTTAAAAGGGTGCTACACCCATTTGAATTATTGTTATGTCAGTTAAAAGCAGGAGAATTATTGGTGGGCCCACAAACATGTATAGCGCGGTATATAACAGCGTTATACATATATAGTGTGGTTATATACATCACTATGCTTAACTGTCTTATCAGCCCTACATAGCGCGATTTACATTGGCATTATATATATATAAAAGAGCGCTATACTTTAACGGCAAAAACTCTGTTAAAGTATAGCACTCTTTAAGAGAGCGCTATATATAGAAAGGTCACTCTATTTTTTACACGCATTTATGTCACACTTGTGCAAAAGAACCACAAATGGGTTCCGAACACCGTGGGTGCGATTGGTAAGATGAGTCGGGGCAAAGCGACCAGACCAGACAAGATTCCAGTAGATTTTTGGAGATATGCGGGTAGAGCAGGATTGGAGTGGCTGACTGGGTTGTTTAATGTTATCATCAGGACAAAGAGGATGCATGATGAGTGGCGGTGGAGTACAATGGTCCCGATGTATAAGAACAAAGGGGATATCCAGAATTGTAACAACAATAGAGGTATAAAGTTACTAAGCCGCACCATGAAAGTGTGGGAGAGGGTGGTGGAAGGGAGGATAAGGCGTCGGTGTCTATATTGAAAAACAAGTTCAGGTTCATGCTGGGTCGTTCTACTACGGAATCTATCCACCTTATCAGGAGGTTGGTGGAACTATACAGGGATAGGAAGAGGGATTTTCATTTGGTGTTTATTGACCTAGATAAGGCATATGACAAGGTTCCTAGGGACGTCCTTTGGAGGTGTCTGGAGATGAAAGGTGGGGCTTACATTAGGGCGATAAAGGATATGTATGATGGAGCTATGACTTGGGTTAGGACTGTGGGATGTGACTCAGAGCCTTTTTCGGTTGTTATGGGGTTACACCAAGTATCTGGGCTCAGCTCGTTCTTATTTTCTCTAACAATGGACGCATTGACACACCATATCCAAGGAGAGGTTCCATGGTGTATGTTGTTCGTGAGGCGGTGTGAATGGGAGACTGGAGGTGTGGAGGTAGGCCCTGGAGTCTAACGGTTTCAAGTTGAGTAGGACTAAGACGGAATATGTGGAATGTAAGTTCAGCGACGTGACCGGGGAAGTGGATGTGGAAGTTAGGCTTGACTCAAAGGCCATCCTCAAGAGAGAAAGTTTTAAGTACTTAGGGTCAATTATTCAGGAAGATGGGGAGATCGACGGTGATGTTATGCACCGTATTGGGGTGGGGTGGATGAAATGGAGGTTAGAGTCTGGAGTCCTGTGTGACAAGAATGTGCCACCGAAACTCAAAGGTAAGTTCTATAGAGCGGTGGTTAGATCGATCATGTTGTATGGAGCTGAGTGTTGGCCAGTTAGGAATTCACATATCCAGAAGATGAAAGTAGCAGAAATGAGGATGCTGAGATGACTGTGTGGGCACACTAGGCTGGATAAGATTAGGAATTAAGATATTCGGGAGAGGGTGGGTGTGGCTCCCGTGGACGACAAGATGCTGGAAGCGCGTCTTAGATGGTTCTGACATGTGCGGAGGAGAAGCCTAGATGCACCGGTTAGGAGGTGTGAGCGGTTGAATTTGGCAAGTACGAAGAGGCAGAGGGCGGCCTAAGAAGTATTGGGGCGAGGTGATCAGGCAGGACATGGAGCGGCTTCAGATTTTCGAGGACATGGCTCTTGATAGGAACATGTGGAGGTCAAGCATTAGGGTGGTAGGTTAGGGGGTAGTCGAGAGTTCTTCCCTCTTTGTACTGGGTAGTCTAATAGAGTTTTGTTTAGGTTTGTTAGCAGTCTATGTTGTGTTCACATTGTTATTTTGCATAGTTTTGTGTTATTGTCCTTTGATGCGTGGCTAGAATCCATAGTTTTAAGCATCATATATCTTACATTTTATGTGCTTTTGTGATAAAAATACACGTTATATGTGCATAATGGAGTCTATTTCATGTGTAGGTGAATTGGAGATGGAAGCCGAGCTAAAAGGGTGTATAAATGTCAAAAATACGCTCAAGAGTCGAAAAGGAGTGACCCGGGCCATAGCTGGGCATTTTAGCCTAAAAGCCTGGCATAACCCGGCGTTAGCCGGGCGTTTCAGCCCAAACGCCAGCCATACCCAGGCGTTAGTGGGGAGTTAGAGCCCAAACGCCTGGCCTACCTAAGCTTTAGTTGTGGGGCTTAACGCCTGGGTCCCTAGTCCAGTAAATTCCGAGTTTTGAAGGTTTTAAGTGTTTCCCAGTTGGAATAGAAGTCTCCTACACGTTTAGGGTTTATCCCAAACATATAAATAGACCCAAAAAGACAACTTTGAGAGGGGGATGCCATCTTTGGAGAGAATATACACACAAGATCATTGAGGAAGCAAAGGATTATCAGTTTTCTTCATCTTAATCTAGTATTTTCCATTCATGCAAGACTTATGCAATTGTTTAATTCTAGTATGAGTGGCTAAACACCCATTGTTCTGGGGTTGTGGTTTAGCCATGAATATTGTTATTCGATATTAAATTAACCTTTATTATAATTCGCTTAATATATGGTTGTTTCTTCAATTCTGCGTTCAATTTCTTAATTGTTTGGTCAGCAATTAGGTTCTACATACTATTTATGTTATGCTTGGGAAACCCGTATATAGATTAGAGAAGAATTGAACAGAGCGCGATCTTAACCCTTCAGGGGAGCGAATTTGTGGTTAGGATAGGAATATACCTAGTCACCATGCTTAATTAAACATCGTAATCTTAGTACGTTCTAATAGATTAGTTTCATAGGAATACAGGCGTTAATCTATTGAGAATAGGCGAGTAGTACTTCGGGAGAAGGCTACGAGAGCAATTATCGATTAATTAGCAACCATGAGTGAATTATATGAAAGGGAGAGTTAATTAGAATGCAATACGATGGGTGAATTGATCACAACCCTGGAATATTTCCCTCTATTGAATACACAACAATATTCTCGTTACTTGATAATTTATTCACATAATCGTAGAATAAATTATTTATATTCCTAGAGTTTGTTTTGGCTCGATTAAAAAGCAATTAGAGTGATTCAATAAGTAGTTTACGCAAGTCCCTGTGGGTTTCGACATTCGATTTAACATTATATTACTTGCTACGGCCACGTATACTTGCGTGTGCGATTTGGACTACCAAGTTTTTGGCGCCGTTGCCGGGGACTTGAATATAGACTACTTTTTAGTTACTTGCTTTAATTGTTTATTTCATTGAGTCTAACGTCACGTGATTTTTGCTCTAATCTCAGGAACTTCGAGTGAATGCGTAGGGTCAGAAGCCAGGATAGACTTGACGGCTTTGACCCCGAACCTGAGAGATCATTTCACAGGAGATTGCGAGAAGCAAGAGATACAGACAATATTCAGGACTTCATCCGATTTCCTGTGAACATGGCAGAGGAACAACACATGGCTGTTCAGGAGGTGGCAATGCCAAGTATTGCTAACGTCACCTCCAGCATCGTGAAGCCCAGAATCACTGGGCACTTTGAGCTGAAACAGAGCATGATCCAACTACTTCATGCAAACGGGCAGTTTTTGGGTCTTCCACATGAGGATCCACAGCAGCACATTTTGAACTTCTTGGAGATTAGTGATACTTATATCACAAACGGGATCACGCCAGATTATGTGAGGCTCACGCTTTTCCCATTCTCTATATCGGGCGAAGCAAATCGATGGCTGAAGGTAGAACCAGCTAATTCCATCACAACATGGAACGATCTGGCGAGAAAATTTATGGCAAGGTTCTTCCCTTCAGGAAAGACCGTAAAGATCAGGAGTGAGATAGTCTCATTTAGACAGAAAACAGGTGAATTATTATATTCAGCATGGGAAAGGTTCAAGGGGCTACTCAGAGACTGTCCTCATCACAATCAGACAAACGAGGTGTTAGTTCACACTTTCATTGAGGGGCTACATCCGCAAACAAAAATTATGGTAGATGCAGCAGCCGGAGGTCAGGTGTTGGAGAAGAATTATGATGAAATATTTGCATTACTGAATAAATTCTCCAAAAGCAATC
>ML371356.1:0-13154 GCA_005239525.1 Nicotiana knightiana | reverse complement strand
GACCAACTTGCTTTCAATCATAAAATAATGGTTGATCACCAAGCCCAGACTGTAGCGATGAGAAACTTAGAACGTCAAGTGGGGAAACTCGCCAGTTCTCAAAATACCCGACCAACGAGGGTGCTTCCAAGTGACACTGAAGCTAATACTAAAGCATCGGTTAATGCTATATCATTGAGGAATGGGAAGGAACTGGAAGAAGTTCAGTACGAGAAGAGGAAGCATGTAACTTTTTATGAGGAACCAATCACTATTGAATCAACATCAGACAACCCGAAAGAATCAGATAAGCCAGCAAAGGAGGCGGTGGCTGAGCAACCCCCACCAATTGTTGCGAGACAGCCCCCTCCGTTCCCCCAAAGGTTGAAAAAGGTGAAAGATAATGCCGCATACAAAAAGTTTCTTGACCTCTTGAAGCAGGTACAAATCAATATTCCACTGGTAGACATTTTGCAGGAGGTGCCCAAATATGCTAAATACATCAAGGACATTGTGGCCAATAAATGGAGGCTGACTGAGTTCGAAACCGTGGCACTCACGGAGGAAGTTAGCTCAAGAATTCAAAGCAAGCTACCTCAGAAATTAAAAGATCCGGGTAGTTTTACTATCCAAATCTCAATTGGTAAGCATGCAGTCGGGTGAGCTTTGTGCGATCTTGGGGAAAGTATTAATTTGATGCCGCTATTTGTGTTCAAGCAATTGGGGTTGGGTGAACCACACCCAACAACAGTGATTTTACAATTGGCTGATCGCTCCTTTGCTCATCCTGAGGTAGTAATTGAAGATGTGCTGGTGCAGGTGGGTTCCTTCATATTTCCAGCTGATTTCATTATCTTGGACTATGAGCCTGATCAGGAAGTCCCATTTATTCTGGGGCGTCCATTCCTAGCTACGGGCCGAGCTATCATCAATGTGTGTGAAGGGAAGATAAAAATGCGAGTTGGTGATCGAGTGGAGGTGTTTAATGTATAAAGCACTCAAGTTGCCTGTCCACTATGAAGAGCTATCCATGATTACTGTAGTGGAAAGCAAATCGGAGTCAATGGCTCCATACATGAGTCCTGTTGACCCCCTTAAGCAAGTGTTAGTTGGGATGAAGAAGACTATGGGGATGAAATAAGAGGAGACATTGAGAAGGCTTTTGAAGTATCTTGCACTTACCTCCACGGGCTAGGAAAATTTGAAGAGTTGAACAAGCCTATTACTCTAACCCCTCCTAATCCATCTATTGAAGAGGCTCCAAAATTGGAACTCAAACCTCTTCCAGCACAGTTACGCTATGCTTATTTGGGGAACTCTGAGACATTGCCCGTGATCATCCCATCCAGCCTGATCAATACACAAGAACAGAAATTGCTTAGGGTACTTCGTGAGCACAAAAAGGCAATTGGGTGGACCATTGCAGATATTAAAGGAATCAGCCCATCATTGTGCATGCATAAAATCTTTTTGGAAGATAGACATCGCCCGAGTGTTGAGCAGCAAAGAAGGCTAAATCCCATCATGAAAGAAGTGGTGAAGAAAGAATTAATAAAATTTCTAGATGCAGGTATCGTTTTTCCTATTTCTGACAGCAACTGGGTGAGCCCGGTTCAATGTGTTCCCAAAAAGGGAGGGATAACCGTGATTGAGAATGAGAAGAATGAGTTGTTTCCCACCCGCACTGTTATGGGTTGGAGAGTTTGCATTGATTATCGAACGCTCAACAAAGCAACCCGCAAGGATCACTTCCCCACTCCCATTCATTGATCAAATTCTGGACAGATTAGCAGGGCATGAATATTATTGCTTTATGGATGGGTATTCAGGTTACAATCAAATTTTCATATGCCCAGAGGATCAGGAGAAGACCACATTCACTTGCCCTTATGGCACATTCTCCTTCAAGCGAATGCCATTTGGTCTTTGTAATGCACCAGCCACCTTCCAGAGATGCATGATGGCTATTTTCACTGACATACGTAGAGGTGTTCATGGACGACTTCTCAGTCTTTGGGTCATCCTATGATGATTGTTTGAAAAATCTGAGCATGGTGTTGGCCCGTTGTGAAGAAACAAATATGGTGTTAAATTGGGAGAACTGTCACTTTATGGTGTAGGAAGGTATCGTTTTGGGTCATAGAGTATCTAAAAGCGGCATTGAAGTTGATAAGGAAAAAGTGGAGGCAGTTGAAAAACTACCTCCACCAATTTCAGTAAAGGGCATCCGGAGTTTCTTGGGACACGTAGGATTTTATAGGGGCTTTATTAAAGATTTTTCTAAAATTGCTACTCGGGTGTGCAGGTTGATGGAAAAACATGTCAAGTTCAATTTTGATGCACCCTGCCTGAAGGCATTTGAGGAGCTCAAAAAGAAATTGGTAGCTGCCCCCATAATTGTTGCACCTGATTGGTCAGTACCATTTGAACTTATGTGTGATGCAAGTGACCATGCAATTGGGGCAGTGTTAGGCCAAAGGAAAGACAAGGTGTTTTATTCCATCTACTATGCGAGCAAGACCCTCGATGATGCACAACAGAATTACACCACCGCTGAAAAGGAGCTGTTAGCTGTGGTGTGGGCCTTTAAAAAATTTTGGGCATACTTGGTGGGCACGAAAGTTATTGTCCACACAGATCACGCAGCAATCAGGTACTTATTTACAAAGAAATAATCTAAAGCTAGATTGATGCGCTGGGTTTTATTGTTGCAGGAATTTGATGTGGAGATAAGAGACCGAAAGGGCACTGATAACCAAGTAGTTTCCCGTCTGTCAAGGTTGGAAAATCATGATCATGTTGAGGAGGGTGGAGATATTAAAGAAGTCTTTCCTAATGAGCAACTTTTTTCTATAACCCAAGACCCTCCTCCGTGGTATGCCGATTATGTGAATTATCTGGTGAGTGGGGTACTTCCTCCGGAAATAGAATCTGAAGCAAGGAAGAGGTTTTTACGCGATGTGAAATTTTACTACTGGGATGAGCCCTACGTGTACAAAGAATGTGGGATCAGTTAATGAGGAAATGCATTCCTGATTAAGAAGTGGAACGGGTGTTGTACGATTGTCATGCATAACCATATGGAGGCCATAATGGTGGCGATCGAACGGCAGCGAAAGTGCTACAATCTTGTTTCTTTTGGCCAACACTATTCGAAGATTCCCACGCATTTGTTAAAAAGTGTGACAAGTGCCAGAGAACAGGAACGATAATAAGGAAGCACGAGATGCCTTTGAATAATATCTTGGAGGTAGAGATTTTTGATGTATGGGGGATAGACTTTATGGGTCCATTCCCATCATCCAGGGGAAATAAATACATTTTGCTGGCAGTTGACTACGTGTCGAAATGGGTGGAGGCAATTGCATTGCCGACGAATGACGCCATGGTTGTCGCTGCGTTTGTGAAGAAGAATATATTCTCCAGATTTGGCACTCCACGGGCGTTGATTAGTGAANATCAAGCAAATACTGGAGAAAACGGTGAGTGTGAACAGGAAGGATTGGGCTGCTAAGTTAGACGATGCATTATGGGCATACAGAACAGCGTATAAAACACCAATTGGGGCATCGCTATACAAGTTGGTCTATGGGAAGGCATGTCACTTGCCTGTAGAGCTTGAACACAAGGCGTATTGGGCCATCAAGAAGCTAAACATAAACTTTGAAGCCGCGGGTGAGAGAAGATTGCTGCAGTTGGATGAATTGGATGAGTTCAGGTTGCACTCATACGAAAATGCCAAACTTTACAAATAAAAGACCAAGAGATGGCATGACAAACATATAAATCCGCATCATTTTGAGCCAGGCCAACATGTATTGTTATTCAATTCTAGGCTTAGACTATTTTCTGGGAAGCTGCAAACGAGATGGTCAGGCCCATTTGAGATAGTGAGAGTCACCCCTTATGGTGCACTTGAGTTCCAAGCTATACATGGTGAAAGAAATTTTTTAGTGAATGGACATAGAGTCAAACACTATTGGGGTGGTACCATAAATCGTGAGAAGACCAAAGTTGTGCTCTCCGATGAGTGAAGCGAGATTCTGCGTCGTGCCGTGATGTTAAATCAGGCACTTCATAGGAGGCAACCTATTGACTTGTTGTAATCATTGTGCCATGACATTAACTAAGGCGCTTATTGGGAGGCAACCCAATGCTTAGTTAAATTTTAGCATAGCTAGAAGTAATTCTTTTAATTATAGGTACTAACGAGCTTGGGAATGCATTCGAGGGTTAAGGAGCAGTGTGCTAGCATGACAAAAGGCCTGGATAAAGCCAGGGTGGGCCGGGTGATAAGCCCCTAACGCCAGGGGGGATCGGGAGATAGAGCCTTAACGCCAGGGTGGTCTGGGCTTTTTAGCTCTAACGCCTGGCTAATGCCAGGGTGCCCGGGATTTAAGACTAAAACACACATTAAACGCCAGGTATGTTCCACTTCTTATTTTTTTCACCCCCCAACTCTCCCAAGAACACCACTTCATCCTAAAAACACACAACAAGTTCACTGCACACGCATCAACTTCACCCAAACACCAAGTTCACTAGCACAAGTTCACAGCACACACATCTTCCCCCAAATCTGCACAATTTCGATTTCGTGGTCAACTTCATCCGACAAACACACATCAAGCGTTGAGGTATGATTCTATCCCTACCCCTTGTTACTTCGAAGTGGGTATTACAATTATGAAAGGTGTAGCCTCGATTCATGGTGATTCTTTATGGGTTTGCTATTCATGGTCATATTGTATCATATTGTGATTCCCAACCCTCGAACCCTTTAGGAATGGGCTGAAATTGTGAAGCTAAGTGGTATTATGGAACCCCAACCAGCTTTGGGTACATGAGGTAGTCCCTCAAGTCCATAAGATCTCTCATGGCAATCGTGCTAGCCAAGTGCTCGATGTAATGCCTCAATGGTAATACATATTCAAGATGGAGCCCGAGTCTCTGGGAAACAAACCACTAGTGTCATGCATCGTGAACTCCATGAAATTTTAAGTGTGAAGAGGCTCACGAGAAGCCGTATGTGTCAAAATTTCTCATAAACGCGCCAAGGTGAAGTCTGAGTAACCTTGGCAAATTGGAAAAGCTTATAGTACACACGTTGTGACACCCACTAACTACTGATCATTTGTGCAGGAAAAAGAAAAGGATGCTACCCAGAAGAGCCACAGGCAAAGGAAAGGCCACGTCTTCGGCCCCAGCAAAAAGCAAAGCAAAACCCCCACCACCTCAGAAGAAAAGAAAATAGGGAGATGCTACTTCTAGTATGACTGGTGAGGAAGCAGTAGCTGATGTCGCTGCTATGAGACAACAGCCCGTTGGTCAACGGGAATATGGTACCAACAGCATACCAGTACAATCCATAAAATGGTATGCACGCTGCAAACCAAAGCATGTTCACCCTGAGGGGGCCATTACAGAAGGGAGTCTGAGAACAAAATTCCCAGCGATTTTGAGGAGCATCCATGAGTTGGGTTTAGGATATGTGTTCAGGCATAATGGTCACATAAACTTGAACCTAGTCCGGGAATTCTATGCAGGGTTCAACCCTAATGACAAGGAAGGATTGGTCCCAATTCGTGGGCACTTGGTGGATTTTTCGGCCAAGGCCATATGCGATTTTCTAGGTGCACCAAATGTTCCGGTGGAGCCTCTAGAGAAATTCATCCGCCATCCCAACTATAGACAGGTGAGGCACACACTGTGTGGGGTTGAGTCCAGAGCTACGTGGTCGGGATAGAGCCATAAATCGCCATAAAAGGTTTCCTAAGAAAAAAATAAAGGTTGAAACCTAGGTGTGGCTTAAAGTGATTAATGCACGGATACTACCATGAAACCATGACACCTTAATCAGCCGAGAGAGGATTTGTGTGCTCTATTTCCTCATGACGGGGCAGAGAGTGAATGTGGGCCATCTGATGCGCTATCAAATGGGGTTGGTGCGGTCCAGCAATATAATCGATCGAATACCATTCCCAAATTTCCTGACTCAGTTCCTGCTAAATGAGAATGTAGCGGTGGATCCCAGCTTTGACCATACCATTGATCAACTCGCACGAGAGATTGACGTCACTGGCTTAAGACTGAAGGAAGGGTCTTCACTGACCACTGCAGAGCGCAATGTGCGGGATGATGGCTTCATGGCCCCTCTTTATGGGATGATGGATTTGCAGTTGTGAATAGGAGGTCGGCCAGTGTCAGTTGATGAGAGAGATGAGTTGGATCAGAGATACCCGCTCAATGCTCATGCTCAGCAGATGATTGGAGTAGGTTAGGGATACAGACTCCCAGATGATGAGGATATCAACACACCTGAGGATTCTGATGCAGAGCCGATGCGCTCAGAGGAGGAAGATGATGAAGAAGATGGGCATGAGGAGGAATGGAGAGCATCAGATGATGAGGACGTTGAATGACCAGGGAGTTCTTGTACCTTGCTTCTATTACTTGTTTTGTCTTTATATGATGCACTAAGGACAGTGCATGAATTAAGTGTAGGGTGTAATACATACGTATTGTGGAAATGTTGTACCATATGTGGTGTCATGTTGTAGTTGTATTCATGATAGTATATGATCTTTCTGTTAAGTCTTGTAGTTGTTTTTTGTTTTTATATATAAAACCCGACGATGGATCTCTTAGACAGTTCTCTTGAGGGAAGTAAGTCTAAAGAAAATACAAAAAAGATTTTATTTTAGGTAGTGTAGTAATTCTCCCTTGATTTTTCTTTGGGCCACGGTTCTTTTCCAAGGGTGTAACTTGAACCGGGTGTTTATTTTTGTCTTTAGAATAGTTAGGAAGAAACTGAGTAACTTAGAGATACCAATTGACATGGTTGATGCCGGAATATTAGGTTATGACATACATTCTGCTTTCTCTTATATTTTGGTTGACATGTGATGCCTGAGTCAAAACTAAATAGCCTATTTTGTGACGCCTTAGCTCAGTTGTTTGACTTGTATGCTACATAGTGTAATATTGCTTAATTCTCTCAATTTTATGTGCTTGATTGACTTGAGATTTGAATAAAACCGTTGTGATTGATTCATGTGCAATGTGTGAGTGAGGTTTAGTGATTTTCTATGCTATCCTGTGTAGTCTAGAACTTGCCCTGTGTGTTAATCGAAGTGAAATAGTAGGTTATGCTAGTCTAGGAGATGACGTAGGCATTTTCTTGCTTGATCATGGATGTGCTTGTCACATAAGAATTACAAAATTTCATTGCTAGCCCCTTTGAGCCTTTAGACCTTTTCTTTGGTACCCACATTACTAGCCGTACCCCTATTTTGTTCGTAAATTGAGATTTTTTGCACCTTTTCCTCCTAAGGCACTTAGTCGCTAAAAGAAGTAAGGTGGGATATTGGGGAATAGTTTTTGAGTGGAGCCATGGAAAGGCATGTTAGTGCACTAAAAATTATATTCAAAAGTCACTAGCCAATGAACTTTCCTGTATGGAGTGTGTGTAGGAAAGAAATAAAAACAATGATAGTAAAAGTATGTACAAAAAGATACACACCTCCAAATTTTTATTAATTTGTGCTAGTGAAAATGTAGAAGTGCTTAATCGAAAAAGGCCTATGTTGAATATGAATTGTGGAAAAGGAATTAGTTGAGAAGAACATGTGTTGATTTGTTAAGGTAGTGTATTAAAGTACTTAGGAGGGTTAGTCACTATTCCTAAATATATCGNCTTTTGTTGTTGGTAAGGGCACATGATCTCATGAACGATTAGTAATGTTGTAAACTTTCTTGTTGAGTAGGTGAGTGAATTGAGAGGGCTTAGTGGTTGTAAGTTGACTCTTGAGGTTGGGTGGTTGCAATTAGGTTATTGGTATTATTGATTAAAATGTTATACTTGGGCCTGTTTAAAGAAGGGAAAGAATGTGAAATTTTGTATGTCCATACTTGATTGCCGATATCGATCATAGTTAAGGGGTAATGTATGTGATTGAAAAGTAAAATACTCCTTGTTAATGTAATGTTTACGTGTTGAAGGATATTGCTCGAGGACGAGCAAGAGTCTAAGTGTGGGGTGTTGATGCGTGGCTAGAATCCATAGTTTTAAGAATCATATATCTTAGATTTTATCTGCTTTTGTGATAAAAACACACGTTATATGTCCATAATGGAGTCTATTTCATGTGTAGGTGAATTGGAGATGGAAGCCGAGCTAAAAGGGTGTATAAATGTCAAAAATATGCTCAAGAGTCGAAAAGGAGTGACCCGGGCCATCGTTGGGCATTTTAGCCCAAAGGCCTAGCATAACCCGGCGTTAGCCGGGCGTTTCAGCCCAAACGCCAGCCATACCCAGGCATTAGTGGGGCGTTAGAGCCCAAACGCCTGGCCTACCCAGGCTTTAGTTGGGCGTTTGGGGGTTAACGCCTGGGGTCCCTGGTCCGGTAAATTCTAAATTTTGAAGGTTTTAAGTGTTTCCCGGATGGAATAGAAGTCTCCTACACGTTTAGAGTTTATCCCAAACATATAAATAGACCCAAAAAGACAACTTTGAGAGAGGGATGCCATCTTTGGAGAGAATATACACACAAGATCATTGAGGAAGCAAAGGATTATCAGTTTTCTTCATCTTAATCTAGTATTTTCCATTCATGCAAGACTTATGCAATTGTTTAATTCTAGTATGAGTGGCTAAACACCCATTGTTCTGGGGTTGTGGTTTAGCCATGAATATTTTTATTCGATATTAACTTAACCTTGATTATAATTCACTCAATATATGGTTGTTTCTTCAATTCTGCGTTCAATTTCTTAATTGTTTGGCCAGCAATTAGGTTCTATATACTATTNAGGCTACGAGAAATTGTCGATTAATTAGCAACCATGAGTGAATTATATGAAAGGGAGAGTTAATTAGAATGCAATACGAGTGGTGAATTGATCACAACCCTGGAATATTTGCCTCTATTGAATACACAACAATATTCTCGTTACTTGATAATTTATTCACATAATCGTAGAATAAATTATTTATATTCCTAGATTTTGTTTTGGCTCGATTAAAAAGCAATCAGAGTGATTCAATAAGTAGTTTACGCAAGTCCCTGTGGGTTTCGACATTCGATTTAACATTATATTACTTGCTACGGCCACGTATACTTGCGTGTGCGATTTGGACTACCATCCTTTCATTTATTCGTTGTTGTTATTTTCTTTCTTGTATCTCTTGTTGTTACATGCCTCTTTTTTGTTTCTGTTCTGATATTATTGTCTCTCTTGTTGAGCCGAGAGTCTCCGAGAAGTAGCCTCTCTACCCTAGTGGGATTTTACTGGGTATGTTGTTGTTGTTGATATTGTTTTGGGTATTTCGAAGGTTCGACTAAGTCCGTATGTTGATATATGACTTGTTATTGTGATTGGTTGAGGTCTTGAAGGCCTCGGGTGAGTTTCGAGTGGTTATCAGATCGATTTTGGACTTCGGGAGATAGCTGATTCTGCTAGTTTTTGAGGCTGCAAGGTCGTAGGTGCGCTTGGGTAGCCGCAGATGTGGAAGGCCAAGGCTGGGAACACAGGTGCAAAGGATTGGCCGCATCTGCGAGCCCGCAGTTGTGAGGCCTTGAGCGCAGATGCAGAAAGGAAGAGTTGAGCTGGTTCCGCAGAAGCGGAAGTGTTCCGCAGGTGCGCACCCACAGGTGCGGAACCTGGGGAGCAGATGCGAAAGTTGAGGACTTAAGTGTTTCTCGCAGGTGCGAGGATTTGACCGCAGGTGCAGTTCCGCAGGAGCGGATATTTGGCAACAGGTGCGAAAGCCCTGGGCAAAAAATAGAAAAAGAACACTTTGCGAATTTTGGTTCATTTTCACCATTTTCAAGTCGGTTTTTGGAGCTTTTGGAGTGATTTTGAAGGGAGAATCAAGGGGTTTTCAGTGAGGTAAGTTTCTTGATCTCTAATACTCCTATCTATGGTGTTTCCCATTGTTTTATCAATTAATTAGTGGAAATTAGGGGTAAAAATGAGGGGTTAGGGTTTGGGATTTTAGAGAGCTTGATGGGAGGATTTGAGGGATCAAACGGTGTCAGATTTTGATAAATTTCGTATGTATGGACTCATGAGTGAATGAGCTTTGAAGGTTTGTATTTTTTGTCGGATTTCGAGACGTGGGCCCGGGAGCCCAATTTGACCCGATTTCGGGTTTGGGGTCTAATTTGATAATTTTTCTTGTGGAATTCATTCCTTTAGCATAAATTGATGGTATTGTATTGATTATGAACAGATTCAGAGCATTTGGAGTCCGAATCGAGGGGCAAGAGCATCGCGGAGTAGGGATTTGAGCGGTTTGATTTAAGTAACGATTGTAAATCTAGTCCTGAAGGTATGAAACAACAAATTTTGTGTCATATGACTATTTTGAGGTGATGCACATGCTAGGTGACGGGCGTGTAGGCGTGCACCATTAGGGATTGTTACTTGGTTCATCCCGTAGCAACTGTAACGTTGCATATTTTGTTGAAATTATCTACTACTCATGTGTTTTAGAAAGAATTTCTGTAAATTGGGCTGGATGCCATGTTTAGACCTTATGCCGGTGTTGTTTGGACCCTTAAAGGTCTTTTCTTGCTATCCTCTCATTGTTTTTGATTGAAAATCTATACTCAGTCATGTCATATATTTACTGCATAGCTCAGCAACTATTAGTCTGTTTTGATGCATCATATAAATGTTGTTTGGGATGAGTACTTTGTTTTACTAAGAGCCCGGGGGGCTTGAGAGGTTCATGACTGAGTGAGGCCGAGGGCCTGATTTTGTGAGGATATTTTGGGATCGGGCTACACGCTGCATCATGTTTGATAACCTATCTGAGGGCCTCGTTGATTTATGCCATGATTGGCTTGATATAGTGCTTGGGCTTGATTAATCCCAGACTATGTTAGTCTTGATATTTATGGACAGTTGTATGCTCATGACTAGTGACACCCTGATGTCGGACTTTTCTTTTTCGCACTTTTGTTTTGATTTGAATCCCTTTACGAAGGTTTTATATTAAATAGCTTTGAAATTATCTTTGAAATTAAAATATCGATTTGTTTTTGTATTGTGTCGACTTGCCTAGTACCACAATAGGAGCCATCACGACAGGGTTAGTTTGGGACGTGAAATATTCTAGGCCCCTTTTTGACTTGTTTAGGACCACAAATCCTAAAAGTCTCCATTTTTTCTAAAACTTCGTGTCCAGTCAAATATGTTCACATAAATTGAAACGAAGGGAGTATTACTTTCAGTTTTGGATAAGAACTGAAGGTTTTTTTTTCTATTTATGAAGAATTGAACTTGAGAATTACACCCAGATGGATAATAATGGTGGATTACTATTTTAGTAGAGATATGTTTGTAGGAGTGCATTTGTTTGTGATACATGCTTGTTCCTTGAAATGAAATTGTTTGTTTTCACTTTTTACGTTTTACAAGCTAACCGAATAATCGTCGACCATAATATATTTGGTAGTTTATCTAGATTTTACTGAAAATATTCTTTAAGTTACAGCATTTTGTAATTATACCTTTATTCTCTAACTGAAATTCATTTTCATAAGTTTGGTGATAGTAATTCCAAAGTTTTATGTAAATTGAACATTAATAGTACTATAACTTTTGGTGTATGATCTATTATGCAGTTTTTATTTCTAATAAGCCTAAGTCCCGACCCCGAATATTTTCGTACATTAGATTTTATAACTTTACTAGCATTATTGGCACTGCTTCAATGTGGTTAGACAACTTTCTTGCTCTGATTAATTGTTTGTCGTGAATATAGTAAATTTTTCTAGATCATTCTCATTCTCTAAACCTAAGTGACATTGGTGATGACATACTAAGGTGTGCCATCATGTTCTGCTCTACATGCTTAACATGATGATTCAAAGTTATTGAGACCATTAATCATATGCTCCAAAGTGGAATTTGAAAGGAAGAGATTGATAGACTTTAATTAACTTTAAAAATAAATTCGATATAATTTTAAAATCTATTATCTTAATCTTTTATCTTTAGATATTATTTAGTGAACTTTATAAGAAACTAGATGAAGATGTTAATTGTGGTAGAAAATTTCTTATGAGGTGTTTGATTCAAGGATGAATGAAAATACAATTGAAGTTTTTCCCCCTTTATATCGTGATATTATCAACGATTTATGTGAAAGTGGTGATACTATACAAAGTGGTGTACAAAATTTTCAACTTAACATGGTAATCAGTTTTTGAGTGATGTTATTACGTGATTCTTTCTTGATCACTTCATTTTGGTTCACACTTAAGGTAAGCATGAATTCATATTTAAAAACTCTAAGTAAAATTATTTATATTTGTAATTTAATCTATTTTTATAATAATTTTTTGTACGCATATACACGAAAAAGTTTATCTCTACTAATTGAATTTCTAAAAAAATATTCTCTAAATACATTAACGTTTTTTTATGACCGTACGAAGCGCGGAATTTTCACTAGTTAAATTAACTAGAGAGACAGTCGCACGCATGGCACCCGACGCCAAGGCGCTTGTACCTACACGAGACTCATCTGTAAGTATCGCCGTTAAACATAATTACATCCTACTAATCATTTAGATATGATAACAAACAAATAGGTCTTTATCACTACCGTAATAATTACACAACCCCAAGTGTTTTGCCATAATAAAGATGGTGACATGAGTAAATAAAGATGGTGACATGAGCATGTATAAAATAAGTGTAACGAAGTAATGCTATACCATTTAATTTGTGAAAAGCAAAAGTTCGGATCTGACCCCCGAGGTGGAGCCAAGCACTTGCAATGTAGTAAGCCTGGACCATCTTGTACACTACAATTAGATGGACCATTAAATGGACCAGCATGTACCATCCCAGATTAAAGTCCTCACCTACGACTAATTANCCTGACATAACATATAAAAATCACGCAGCTCCGTCTCTTCTCATATTTGAATCACGTACGTCTCTTCTCACATTTGAATCACGCACAAAACACTTCACCGATCCTCCGTCTCTTCTCAGATCTCCTCTCCCAAAGAAAAATTCAAATTGTAAGTTTTCGAATCTCACTGATGTTCATGATACCTGAGATTTTTTGCTAAAGTTTTGGTGAATTTTTCGCTAAACAATTTGTTTTTTTGGCTAACTTCAGCACTAATAATATGCTTAAGTTATGTACTGTG
>MDKJ01352997.1:0-29658 GCA_005239525.1 Nicotiana knightiana | reverse complement strand
GATATCTGAAAATAATTATCCGAGTTATTTTTATTTACTGTTGCAAGTTACTAGTTATTTAGTATTTTTATTATTATTTTCTTTCTTGTTTTATTATATATTGTTCACAAGTTATATTGTGAATGCCCCACTGTAGCCTCGTCACTACTTCGTCGAGGTTAGGCTCGACACTTACTCAGTACATGGAGTCGGTTGTACTGATACTACTTTCTGCACTCTTTTGTGCAGATCCAGGTACCAGCCAAAGTTAGGAGATTTTAGTAGCTACACATTTTCATTGGAGACAAAAAGTAGATCTGCTGGCGTTCGCAGACTCCTGGAGTCTTCTCTACACTATTTAGTTGCATTCGAAACAGACATATATACTTCTTTCAGCCTATTATTTGTAGTAGCCGTAGTAGTTCGTGAATTGTGACATCAAACCCTGGGTAGGATTATGGTTATATATATTTAGTTTGAGGTTCGACTTATTTTATTCGGTTATTATAATTATTCATTGAGTTACTTACTGGAAAGTATTAGATTTCGTGCTTATTTTTTATTCGTGTTTTAGTAAATATTCAAAAGAAAAACGGTTAAATAATTTCTAACATTGGCTTGCCTAGCAAATGTGGTGTTAGGCGCCATCACGATCCCGAGGGTTGAAAATTTGGGTTGTGACACTGCCTCACCATCATCACTACCTAAAGAATCCCCGCCCAATACTTCTTCCGCTGATCCTACATGACCCAAATCACACGGTAAACCACTGCATGAAACTTACACAAGTTTATCAACAATAACAATGGCATATCCTCTCAATCAACCATGAAACTACACCCATTGCATTCCCGAAGAATCCTTCAAATACCCCCCTAACAAACTTTAACACCACCTCAACTCAATTCTCCAACTTGACTTCCAACCCCTCTCCAAACTCTCTCAATGTATCGAACACAAAACCACAACAATCACCACTACCAACAAAGACACATGAGACATATAAACAATGTCCACATCAACAAAAACCACCACCGTCCTCCACCTCACATAATCATCTTCCACCAACCTACCCATGCACAATAGTGGCTCCATTCCCACCAATCCGTCCACTCATGAAGCAACCACCACCTCTCCCACCACAGCAAATGTCACCCCCACACCATCACCCACTAATATACCTACAACTAATACAAAATCATGTCACGCTGCTATTGGAAACTTCAGAGGAGATGGCTTTCTCAATACAAGAGGGAGTCCCAAACCAAACACAACAAGATCAAGTCTTGAACCTAATCCATCAAAAAGATATCATTCTTTGGCAAATACAGGAAATTATCAACCAATATCAACAACGGCAAGACCAAGCACCTCACCTCCCTCCCTATTGGAATACACTCCCACAGAACAGTTACTTGTCATGGTCTACTCCTCTCATCAACCAGTGATGCCCCACCAACTCCCAATATCGGCACCAATGCAACCAATGCAATAACATGCAATCATCAACCACAATTCCAACTCTCCACCACATTCGTCACACCAGGAAAATCATCACCAAGCAGAAGAAGACAACGACCTACTGAAGACCTTCATGAAATCCATGATCCTGAACGATTTTCTAACGATCTCCATGTCAGGAAATATAGAAAAAAAGTACCTAATTTTCATCCCTTCAAACCTCCATAAAACCTCATTGAACATACGCCTAGACCCCTTCTCATTGGAAGAGAGATATGTCATGCTCATGATCCCAACCCTACAAGACAACTTACTACCAGCAACCTTTTACAATCCCCCTCACTTGTTAATACACTTGGAATTATCACTGGCTCCAGAAGAGAGCATCCCACAACATGAAAGTTTAATGAAGATAATGTTATGGAATTACCGGGGAGCTCACAATCAAGAATTCCGCCGGAATCTCAGGTTTTTGCTCACATGGAACAACCCCTCTATCATTTGCCTCACAATAACAAGAATGGTTGATCACACTGACCTACTCATGAAGTTCAACTACACAGACTTAATCCAAGTTGCAGCCCAGGGTCAATTAGGTGGAATAGTACTTCTTTGGCGCGCCCATGAATTGGTTGTAAGTTATAGTACTTCTTTGGCGCGCCCATGGAATAGTACACAGATTTTTTTGGGGTTCGAAAATTTGAAGAAGAAGAAGTCTACCCGTTTTATATATTTTTTTTCTGCCTCGTTTATCATACCAAACGATCCCGAAACTCGATTATGCCTCCAATGGATTCCTTGTGAAATTATAGTCAAGTTAGGCTTTTGAATCACTCAATTTGATCTTATAATGAAAGAGATATGTAGGTTTTAATATTTGTAGATAGTGTAGATTTTTAATACCCAGATAGTGGCAATTTCGTAATTAGCCTGAAAAATCTGGCAACCTTAGTAAAATGATCATAAAATCCTCATACGATGTCCAAATTCGATGATTCTTTTTGCTACGGGTCCGTAATTACGATACGGATCTAATACTTCATTCACAAAAAAATTAGAGCTCATTTTTTCAATATGATATCATTTATGCTTGAACAAACGACGTTGAAGCATAAGAAGGAACGAGCGCAACACAACCCAAACCTATTTGAAACTCACTCGAGCCCTCGGGGCTCTAAACCAAACATGCATGCAAGTCTAAAAGCATCATACTGACTTGCTCGTGCAATCAAATCTCAAAACTCATTATTTTTCTCAAGAACACTTAAAGTTCACTATTTATCAACCGGACGTCTGAATCACGTCAAATAAATTCTGATTCTCACCAAATTTCACAGATAAGGATTAAATATCATAAAAAACCTATATCGAGCTCCGGAACCAAAATACGATCCCGATACCAACAGTTTCAAATATTAATTTATTTCTTTATTTCATTAATAATTCAGCAAGATAATTTCTTTCAAAAATTATTTTCTAAGGCTTGGAACCTCGGAATTCAATTCTGGGCATACGCCCGAGTCCCATATTTTACTACGGACCTCCCGGGATTGTCGGAACACAGATCCGGGTCCGTTTACTCAAAATATTGACCAAAGTCAACTATAATCAAATTTAAATTCTAGAAATCACTATTTCACATATTTTCACATAAAAGCTTTCCGGTTTTATGCCCGGACTGCGCACTGAAGTATTTAAAATTAGTCTTTTTATGGATATTAAGCATAGAACGGAGTCTAAATTCACAAAATGACCCCTTGGGTCATCACAATCTCCACCTCTAATACAAATGTTCGTCCTCGAGCGGACATAGAAAATTACCTGAATTGACGAACAAGAGTGGATCTTTACTCTACATGTCCGACTCGGACTCCCAAGTAGCTGCCTTAACGGGCTGGCCTCTCCACTGCACTCGAACTGAAGGATAACTCTTAGATCTCAACTGACGAACCTGCTGGTCTAAAATGGCTACCGGCTTTTCCTCATAAGTCAAGTGTTTGTCCAATTGGACAGATCTGAAATCTAACACGTGGGACGGGTCACCATGATATTTTTGGAGAATAGACACGTGGAATACCGGATGAACTGAGGATAACCCTGGAGGCAATGCAAGTCTATAAGCTACCTCCCCCACTCTATCAAGAATCTCAAATGGCCCGATATACCTAGGGCTCAACTTACCCTTCTTCCCAAATCTCATAACACCCTTCATGGGAGACACACGAAGCAATACTCTCTCTCCAACCATGAATGCCACATCACGAACCTTACGATCGGCATAACTCTTTTGCCTAGACTGAGCTGCACGAAGTCTCTCTTGAATAATCTTGACCTTATCTAAGGCCTCCTGAACTAAGTATGTGCCCAACAACCGAGCCTCTCCCGGCTCAAACCATCCAACTGGCGATCTACACCATCTACCATATAACGCCTCATAAGAAGCCATCTGAATGCTCGACTGATAAATATTATTATAAGAAAACTGCACTAATAGCAAGAACTGATCCCACGAACCTCCAAAGTCAATAACATAAGCGCGGAGCATATCCTCCAATATTTGAATGGTACGCTCGGACTGCCTGTCAGTCTGAGGGTGAAATGTTGTACTCAACTCCACTCGGGTACCCAACTCACGCTGAACTTCCCTCCAAAAGTGCGAAGTAAACTGCGTACCCCGATCAAAAATGATAGACACGGGCACACCATGAAGGCGAACTATCTCCCGAATATATAACTCAGCCAACCGATCTGAAGTATAAGTACTTGCCACAGGAATGAAATGTGCTGATTTAGTCAGCCTATCCACAATAACCCAAACCGCATCAAATTTCCTCTGAGTCCGTGGGAGCCCAACTACGAAGTCCATGTGATATGCTCCCACTTTCACTCAGGAACCTCTATCTGCTGAAGCAAACCACCGGGTTTCTGATGCTCATACTTTACCTGCTGACAATTTAAGCAACAAGCCACATACGCAACAATGTCCTTTTTCATCCTTCTCCACCAATAATGTTACCTCAAGTCTTGGTACATTTTGGCTGCACCGGGGTGAGTCGAATACTTAGAACTATGAGCCTCCTCAAGGATCAACTCATGAAGGCCATCAATATTAGGCACACATAACCAACCCTGCATCCTCAAAACACCATCATCTTCAACTGTAACATGCTTGTCACCTCCGTGCCAAACTGTGTCCCTAAGGACCATCAAATGCGGGTCATCATCCTGCCGCTCCAGAATACGCTCAATTAGAGAAGACCGAGCGACTGTACAAGCTAGAACACTGCTGGGCGAAATATCCAACCTCACAAACTGATTAGCCAACGTCTGAATGTCTGAAGCTAACGGTCTCTCACCAACTGGAATATACGCAAGGCTGCCCATATTGCCTTTCTACTCAATGTATTGGCCACCACATTGGCCTTCCCTGGGTGATACAATATGGTAACATCATAATCTTTTAGTAACTCTAACCATCTCTGCTGCCTAAAATTTAGATCTTTATTCTTGAATAAGTACTGGAGGCTGCGATGGTCACTAAAAACCTCACATGGCACGCCATAATGATAACGCCTCCAAATTTTCCATGCATGAACAATGGCTGCCAACTCTAAGTCATGAACAGGGTAATTCTCTCATGGACCTTTAGCTGCCGAGACACATATGCAATTACCTTGCCATCATGCATTAATACTGTACCTAATCCAATATGATATGTACCACAATATACCGTGCAAAATCCTGAATTTGTGGGCGTCACTAACGCTGGCACCGTAGTCAAATCCATCTTGAGCTTCTGAAAGTTTCACCCGCACTCGTCTGACCATTTGAATGGAACACCCTTTCGGCTCAATATGATCTTAATAGTTGTTCATCATCAATTGCAAAATCACCCAATAAATTCATGTAACAATAATCCCCTTTCTACCCTTCACAATACTGATAACGAGATGTGATTCATGAAGACCTCATAATTATATGCCCGAATTAACGTGTCTCATTTAAGGCCACACGGTCATGCACATACCTCGTAGGTCAAAGCTCAATAATTATAACACGGATTTGGCAAATTATGCACACTTAATTTATTTATTTACTTATTATTAGTATTACTTTTATTATTATTTATTCATTTATTATTATGGTTATCATCATTATTTTATACATAAATTGTTGAATAAGTCTAACAGGAATGACTCCCTACCAGTACTATAGTAAAAGCTTAATTCACAAGGGAGAATTTAAACACAAGAATTTCCATCACAAGGACCTCGTCCTTACATAACTTCCACCGCGGCTCGTAGCCCAATTTAAACATCTCAAATCATATTAAAATACGAGGATCTCGTCCTCAATTCTGAATCACAAGCAACATGCGTATCGTGCCAATCGAAACATTCCATGTCCTTACTTTAAATATTTTCCGTTAAACCAAATTACAACACGTAATGATAGACACAATTATCTCCATAGAATTTCTCAATACAAGTATTCACATAAGCAGATTTTAGAGTTACGAAGCTCACCCGAGAGTGGAGCATATTAGAAGAATTTTATTAGATACGCATAACCGAATTAAGTTTAGGAAATCATCACTTTATAATAATTAGAGATTGTTCTTGTAATGACACCATTCAATGTAACGACCTCAACCATACCATAGAGAGTATATCAATAGGCTGGGTCTCCACCTCTAGGAATCTAACCTCCACTTTCGACATTCCGACTCCTTTTTCCCTAGCTGGTCATGTGAGTTGAGTTATAACTGCAATGGGGCACGTAGCCTGAGTGTTCTGATGAAATATGACTCTCCAAAGTCTAGGACAATTTCTATCACTCGCCGAAATGAAGTATCAACCTGATGGCATGTTCTGACATTGTCATGGTGACCTGACACAATCGTTCAAACCTTATGCGCCACGCATTATGGAGAGTCCGAGAAACAACCTTTTCAATAGAATTTATGAGAACTGAGTCAAGTAGTTGGTGTTGCTTTGGCTGGTCGTCCTCTTCATGGGTTTGCTACAAACACCGGCGGCCCCTTCTTTCTTTTACTATGCTAACTCAACGCTGTTGAGCCACCCCATTTATTCATATGCTCTTCGTTATTCTATGGGGTAACTCTTATCCCTATTGATGCACAACGATCCCAATGGTAGAGCTTTATACAGATAATTCTTGGAACGAACCATATCATCTAGAAGCTCATTAACCACTGTACTCCCTCTGGAGCACCCAAAATCCGCAACCGTGACTTCCACGCTGGGTAAGCTTTCGCAAGTCCAGCTTTATCTCTTGCAAAAATATCAGGCCTTATACCTTCCAAGCCTAAACTGATATAACACATGACCCCGCAACCTACTCCTTGACAATGGACTTCCCTACTGGGCACGAAGCCATAGGTCACAATGTCCGATAATTCACAATGTTAAACTTCACAACTCATATAAATCAACCTCGTTGCTTTTAACTATTCCCTTTTTTTTTGTAATACTGGAGTAGCTATAAATTCTTCTGGAATCTGTATTAGTCCCACATGTACCGACTGAGCTAGAACCTCCGCGTCTAGATCCATTTGAGACTATAGAATAGGTGCTGATGTTTGAGCTTTAGAATGAGCTCTGCTTCTGTCTCTTCCCCTAATTGTAGATGTCATTGGGGTTTCATCTCTTGTCTGATTGTAGACGCTTTGCGTGTTGTTGAGATTTTGTGAGAGGGCAAGAATAGACAAGTTCAATCATCAATGGTAGAATAAATTCGCACGATAGAGTAGAATAAAATAGAGTTGTTTCCTAACTCAATAGCATCCGAAAGATAAGTACAGACATTTCCGTACCGATCCTTCAGACTCTACCAAGTTTGTTCGTGAATTGTGAGACCTAAGCAACCTAGTGCTCTGATACCAACTTGTCACGACCCAAATTCTCCCAACCTTAGGAATCGTGATGGCTCCTAACAGCACACTTGCTAGGCAAGCCAATGTTAGAGTTCGCTCAACTACTTCCGTTAATTAGTCATTTAAACCGGATAGAACAATTTTAAATTAAACTCGATCTAATGGATTTAAATAAATAATTCCAAATATAAAATAAATAAACAATAATTTAAGCGAGCCACAAACTAATTAAATAAATCTAGAACTACCCCAGAGTCTGGTGTCACAATTCACGAACTACTAAAGAATACTGGGCTGAAAGAAATAGTGTAACTGTTCTGAATATACTAAAACAGTTTTATAAAAATAGGAGAAGACTCTCGGGATCTACGAACGCCGGATATACCTCGTGTCTCCGAATGAATAGATGCCCGCTCTACAATTTTTTACTGTTGGCTAGTACCTGGATCTGCACAAAAGAGTACAGAGTGTAGTATCAATACAACCGACCCCATGTACTGAGGAAGTGTCGAGCCTAACCTCGACGAAGTAGTGACGAGGCTACGGCGTGGCATTAACTACATATAACCTGTGACCATAATATATATAATAACAAAATAAAACTATTCTACACGAATAAGAAAAATATAACTAAGACAATGAATATAAAGCAAGAAGGAATTCTAAACAATTGATTAAGTACTGCAACATAAATAAAATAACTCAGCCGCCTTTTCCAGGCCTCGGCTATAACCAACTCTCAAATAATTTCCAAGTTTCCAAAATTTAACTTTAAATAAAAATAGTGCCAAAAATACGAAAAGTAGTGAAAATAAAATAGTAAGTTTTCAAATCTTTGTTTTTCTTTGAAAATAAGTAAAAATATAAATGTCCTCCCTTATTGCTCCTTGTTGCGGCGTGCAGCCCGCTCCCACCTGTCCACCCTTATTGCTCCTTGTTGCGGCGTGCAGCCCGCTCCCACCTGTCCACCCTTATTGCTCCTCCCTAAATATATCACCCTTATTACTCATGTTGCGGCATGCAACCCGATCCCACCTGTCCACCCTTATCACTCCTTGTTGCGGCGTGCAACCCGCTCCCACCAGACATCTCATATCAATTTATTCATAATTTTCACAATTTAGACCAAGCCTTTCACAATATTTTTGTTTCAACAATTGCAAACAGAAAACAGTATAGCTCGTAAGCTTTAACCAATATCATTCCATAATAAACTAGCCTGAATATATGTAATCACCGTCACACTGTCAACCCAACTCAGTCTTTATATACCATGATAGACTCAAGAGAACAACCAACACTTTTAACACACTTACAACAACAATTTGGAAATAAATCGATGAAACCAAATAACCACGTGAACCTCAACAATCACGAAACAGTTAAACTGCATTTCTCACAACTTCCTAAATAATATCAAAAATGAAACCAACAGGAACATATATATATATATATATATATATATATATATATATATATATATACACCTTGTAAAAACAATGCCAAACCGCTCAACCATTTTGTACCATAAGGGAACCAGCTAAACAACCAATACTCTTTCCAAAATAACCACCACAATATTTAACAACAAAATCACAAGGAACCGTGCTTAACAGGCAATTTGGTGATGTGTAGATACTCGTCACCTCACCTATACACCACACACATGCATTTCACATAGTAAACAAGTGGGGATTCCTATTCCCTCAAGTCAAAGTTAGACCAAACACTTACCTCAATTTCGCAGGCCACTCATTGCTCAATTATGACTTTTCCTTTAGAATTTTGCTCTAACCTGCTCGAATCTAATCATAATTAACTCATTATCATTAATTAAGGCTAAAGGAACTAACTTTATTGAAAATTACAATTTTCCTAAGTTTTCTCAAAAAAAGTGAAAACCCGACCCACGAATCTAAATATACAATTAGTTTCGAAACCTGACCCCAATTCGAGATAAAGATTCAATTTTTACAAAATTCCGTAATTCTACCCAAACCCTCAACTTTTACCATGAAAATTCTTAGTTTTTGATTTAAAAGCGATGAAAAACAATGAGTAATTGAAAGAGTAAAGTTTAGAATTGATTATCAATGACTTGAGATGATATTTGGTGAAGAAATTCGTTCCTAGGGCTGTGGAGTTCAAAAATTTGAAGAAGAAAAAGTCTGCCCATTTTATATATTCTTTTTTCTTCCTCGTTTATCATGCCAAACAATCTCGAAACTCAATTTTATGCCTCCAATGTATTCCTTGTGAAATTCTAGTCAAGCTAGGCTTTTGAATCACTCAATTTGACCTTATAATGAAGGAGATATGTAGGTTTTAATATTTACAAATAGTGCAGATTTTTATTACGCCGTCAGTGGCAATTTCGTAATTAACCTGAAAAATCTTGCAACCTTAGTAAATGACCATAAAATCCTCATACGATGTCCAAATTCGATGATTCTTTTTGCTATGAGTCCGTAATTATGATACAGATCTAATACTTCATTCAAAAAAATCGGAGCTCATTTGTTTAATATGATATCATTTATGCTTGAAGAAACGACGTCGAAGCATAAGGAAGAACGAGTGCAACACAACCCAAACCTATTTGAAACTCACCCGAGCCCTCGGGTCTATAAACCAAATATGCACGCAAATCTAAAAGCATCATACGGACTTGCTTGTGTGATTAAATCATGAAAATAACATGTAAAACTATGAATTAAACCTCAAAACTCATTATTTTTCTCAAGAACACTTAAAGTTTACTATTTATCAACCGGACGTCTGAATCACGTCAAATAAATTCTGATTCTCACCAAATTTCACAGACAAGGCTTAAATATCATAACAAACCTGTATCGAACTCTGGAACCAAAGTACAGGCCCGATACCAACAGTTTCAAACGTTAATTTATTTCTTTATTTCATTAATAATTCAGCAAAACAATTTCTTTCAAAAATTGATTTCTAAAGCTTGGGACCTCGGAATTCATTTCTGGGCATAGGCTCGAGTCCCATATTTTACTTCGGACCTCCCGGGATCGTCGGAACACAGATCCGGGTCTGTTTACTCAAAATGTTGACCAAAGTCAACTATAATCAAATTTAAATTCTAGAAATCACTATTTCTCATATTTTCACATAAAAGCTTTCCGGTTTCACGCTCGGACTGTGCACGCAAATTGAGGTATTTAAAATTAATCTTTTTATGACTATTAAGTATAGAACGGAATCTAAATTCATAAAATGACCCCTTGGGTCATCACACAGATGCACTGGCAAAATTTGGAAAATCAAACACCGGATCACCCTCACATCCAATCTTGTATTTTGAAGAACCCCCCCTTTTACCCTCATGCAATTATATTTTGATGTAATTGGAACTAGCAACCTCCTTTAATCATCTCCTGTATTTTTGTACTTAATTATCAATGCAATCCTCCTTTTAGTAAAAATAAAAAAATAAAACATAGAAGATAAATAATGTACACAGAAAAACATATGTTAAAATTTCAAAAGAAATTAAAAAATTAAAAAGAAATAAAAAGTTATAAAAAAATAAATTAAGCTAAAAATAAAAGGAAAGAAACTAAAAAGCAACCTTATAATTACACAGTGTAATTACCACCAATTCTCACATCCCTCTTGAGAATTGCAGAGTGTAATTACATCTCTCCAATTACACCCAATTACATGCTGATCAAGTAATTACTTGGCCAAAAAAACATGTCAAATTGTATAATTAAACCCAAATCCATTTCCAAGGTGGCTTTCCAAACACGCTCTTAAATAGAGTTATGAGAATTAGAGGAAGCTTCTCATTACGGTATAGAAAACTGAACCGGTCAACTACATGAGCGTGCGGTTCATGGAGGAACATGCGAGACGCGCTGCTCGTTGCGTGATACCCTTTGGGATTTTTAGGATGAATATCATATTTGATTCACCTCTTTGTAATCAAAATTTCAATTAAATGTAACTCTAGTTCAGAATAATTTTGTCGTGTAAAAATGGAATTCTAATTAAGAACTAATAAGCATTTAGAGAAATAAATAGTATTAGGGGTGTACTTCAGTCGAGTTGGTTCCGTTTTTATCAAACCAAACCAAACTAACTATATCGGCTTAGATTGGTTTGGTTTTGTTGGTTTTTCCGGGGTTTTGGATTTTTCATGTTATATGAATATTATTTTAATCTTACTTTGTTAAAGTTATAGATAAAGATTTGATAAGTGAATACATGTTTTGTAAGAATTGAAAAAGTTGACAAACATATGATCTATTAAAATATTCTTATGGAAGACTTTTTTTTAGTAATACATGATTGTTATTTTCTTAGTCTTCGAACACGTTTACCCTTAAAATTGGATAACAATTAAATTTATAATATGGTTTTAAGGATACGTGATTTCACTCAATACTAATTGATAAATATGAATATAAATAATAGAATTGAGTTATAAAGTAAAGCAAACTAATGGTAGGATGGAACTCAACCCTCGAGATTGGATACCCTCGAACTGGTTGATGCAAGAATAATTAAAATATAACAAACTGATAAACAAGATTATAGGCGAGAGAGAGAAAGAGAATTATATTGCTTTAATATCTGTGTACAATGTATGCTACAAATGATTAGAACTCCCCTTTATATAGTAGAGGAATTCCACTTATGGTATAACTCTAATTAGGAAATCCCATTATTAGCGAGTTTGCCGTTCGTGATTGGATCCGTTCTGAGATTTTCACCATGATCTTCGACATGTCACAGATATCTCACCTTTCTATTATCATGCTATCTTCGATCTTACTCGATGTTTGTCCCATTTGGCTTCGATTTCTACTAGCCTCGATCTTGACAGGTACCTCGATTCTGAACTCGGTACCTTATCCTCGTGATTTAGTCTGTACTGACACTCCTAGTGGATCTGGCGGGGATTCTAATTTTTTACTACAACAACTTGACCCTGCTTCTGGTACTATTTTACGCCCCTATAACAAAGATAGAGATCGTGAGGTGCAAAGGGACTTGTTCATAAAATTTATGAGAATTTAGCAATTAAAGAAAATGAACAACCATCTCTCGAAGACTGCCAAACTAACATATATTCTTATGCTAGATCAATGTTTGATAAATATAAATCTATGGAAACAACATGTGGTGAAACTGCTCCTTCTACTTCTAAGTCTAGGTTAGAAGTTCTATGGGAAGATATGGATGATATAACATATTTTGATTCCTCTATGGATGATGCACTTGATTATTATCTTAATCAAGGATTGGAAAGTATTAAAGACGAAGAAGGCAACGAACAACTTTTGGAATGGTGGAGGGAGCGTGGCAAGGCTTTTCCAACACTTTCAATAATGGCCCGAGATATCCTGGCTATTCAAGCATCATCAGTAGCATCAAAGAGTGATTTTAGTCCGACAAGATTTTCCAATCGGAGATCATAGACATTCATTGGCGGAGGACAGCCTAGAGATTTTCGTATTATTCAGAGATTGGATTAATTCCGAAAGAAGAAATCTTGGTTTTGAAAAATTAACCACTAGGGAAGAAGAAGAATACAATGAGATACTTAGCACTGGGAGCAATGACGGCATGGAATTCATGGAACATCAATCAACATTGCCAATTCCAGAACAATGTCCAAGAGAAATTTCATTATAAATCTTTTAGTTTAATATTTTATAATTCTTTACTTAGTTTTCTATTTCGGTTTAACTTTTAATTTTATTAAATAAGTATAAAAATTAGCTATTGCAAACTTTAAAAACTTAGTCATTGTCAAAAAAACAGTCGTTGCCAAAATTAATGCTTAAATAATTTTTTTTTAAAATGGCACTTAAGGCCCGTGAACCCGTCTCGTCCCGTCTCGTTCTGTCACGTCCCATCCCGTTTGTTAGCGGGACAGGATGTGCCTACCATTTCGTCCCTTTTGTCCCGTTTCGTCACATCCCGTCCCACCACTGTCCTGGCTAAATGTCGTCCCGTCCCGTTCTGTCCTGTTAATTTTGTCCCGTCCCGTCCCGTTGGACAACCATAGTTCCGTTACAGAGTCGTCCTTCGATGCAACCTCCCGATCTTGGTTAAATAGTAATATTGGTTGGGCCCAATTTTAACCCTATACTGATAGTCCCCTCATTTTTTGGAGTGTAATGACAAGAAACGAATTGAGTCTTCAATTTTTTTATCTCGACCTGTTATGACGTCTTTCCCATGACTTAAACGATGGAAGTGACAGAAACGTTTTCATAGGTACAGTTTCCAAAATCATCAATGAGTGTCAGTTGGTGGTCAGTCACTAGGGCCTTTGAACCGTCGTCGTGAATCCCATAAATAGGCCCTCTTCACATTGATTAATATTTTACTTTCACTTTCCTCTAATATCCAAAGCTTTTACATCTCCTAAGTTCTTCCTTTCCATAAAATCTTTAGGTTTTGTTGCTAATCTTTCTTAAACACCACGTCCTATTACCTCCCTCTTTCTTTAAACTTATACAGAAATGGTAAAAACATCGAAAACAGTTCCCCAAAATAAAAGTGCTTCTTCTTCGCAGCCAGCCGGTGATAAAACACCGGTGGAACTGCGCCCTGAGAATTTTGTTCCCAGAGGGTATGTCCTTACTTACGATTTTAAGATCGAGAAAGGTTCCTCGGACCCTGGTCAATGCGAGCCTCTGTCAAGGTACATATGCTCGATAATTGAGACCTTCCTCAAGCAGTTAAAGAGCGACTGCAACTGGGAAGGCAAAGAGGTGGTGCTTCCAACCCCCGGAGAAAATATCACCACCCGCGTGGAAAGGTTTTCAAGTGTTTACACTTGCCCTTTCACGCTGGGCCCCCTCGACCCTGTCATCATTGATTTCTACTGTCAGTACCAGATAACCCTGGGCCAAATCCATCCATCCTTTTGGCGAATAGTCATCGTGCTCCGATTCTTCACGAGCAAAGTCGAGGGGATGTCTTTCACCCTTGACCACCTCATTAGATTGTACATCCCATGTCTCTATCGACGGGGGTTGATAAACTCCAGCTTCGAGCAACCAAGGTAATGTTCTCGAGAATATATGAGGACAAAGATCAAGGTTGGATGGGCAGGTTTGTTCCAATGAATACTTCCGACCTAATCCTAGTAGAGAAGATGCCATTTTCTGAGAAATGGAACATGAAACGTAAGTATTATCTCTCTGTTAGCTTCCATGTATTATTTCATTCCTTCGCTTTTTCTCATTAATGTATTTTTCCATGATGTAGTGGATTCTTGGATGCCCGGTGCGATTCCTGACCTCGAGAGTTGGGTTCGGAACCTGGCCTCGACCTCCACGTACGTCGAGCGCTGCACGCGCGATTTAGCAAAAGACCGATGGGAAGCTAAGAATCATGGTAAGCCCCCCTTTTCATATATCTGATGATTTGATCAAGACATCCTTCTTGTACTTATTCAATTTTCTTGTGTGTAGGCCTAGGCAAATATGCGGTCATGAGGCCCCCGTCTGGCGAGGAGGAGACTTCGGCCCCCGTTCCGAAATCGGTGAAGGATAACAAGAGGAAAAGGAGCTCGACCTCCGGGGCCCCAAATCCCAAGAAAAACTATGTTCGTAAGCCAAACACAGATAACATTGCCCTTACTATGGATGTACTTCAGCATCTAAAGGAGGAAGAAGAAGAAGACGACAGCTCCGTATTGGTGGCCCGAGTGAAGAAAACCATCAAGACCTTAAAGGCCGCTGAATCGGTGGTGGTTGATGAGATCCCGCCTCGAACTGAGGGGGTCTTGGAGAAGGACTCGGGCAAAGTCCTGAGTCATAGGAGATCGAGGTTTCCCTCCACTGAAATGAACAAACGGTGGGTATGTCTGAAGGGACCGGCCCTGAAGCCCTTCGAATTGAAGAGAACGCCCCAAGTGACTCACTTGGGGCAATAGTAATCAGAGAATTCCCTACTCTCCCTGATTTTTCCGAAAAATCAATTCGGGATGCCCAAGCTTTGAGGACCCCCGAGGTAGACAGAGCCCCTATAGGGGAGGATCCCTTCCTAGATTGCTTTATCGAGGTTAAAGATGCTTCCGACCTGAGTGAAGCGTACAACCTCTCCGATGAGGCTCAGCGAGTCATGAATCGGGTAAGTATTAATGCCTTTGTTAATATCACATTATTCCATATCCTATCTAACTCCCTTCCTTTTTCATACAGGCTTTGGCACTCCATCAGGAGGCTTTTTCCAAGTTCCGAGCTAAGCTGAGCAGATGTGAGGCCGACCTTCAAGGGCTTTTGGAGGAAAATAATGAACTTCTCTGTGGGCAAAAAGATGAGGAGATGAAGGACCTCCGAGCAGAATTGGCTAAGGCTCACAATGATTAGACCAACTTGATCGAGCAAGTAATGACAATCTTAAAAGTTCATGGGCTTGATTCAGGAACGGTAGCTAACACTTCAATCTCACAACTGAAGTAGAAAGTCGAGAGGATTGAGCAGTTCCGTGAGGAGGTTAACATGATGAAGGCGGAGACCTTGGGGTGGAAAGACAATATGGACCGCCTCGCCTCGTAGAAAGAGGCTGCTCGAGTCCAGTTGTCATCAGCCAAAAATCAGCTTCGGAGTGTGAAGGAGAAATGCTAAGCACAGGCCAAGAAGATAGAGAAGCTCGAGGCTCAGCTGGCCGCCAAACTTGCAAGGGCCAAATATGAAGCCGAAAAGCAAAGGCCGAGGCAGAGACGATCGTGGCCGTCTACCGGGCCGATGCTGAATTCACTCAAGTCCAAGTGAGAGAGGCTACCGAGACCGCTCAAACTCCAGCACATTTAATTGTTGAACTTGCCAAATGCCAATATCGTAGGGAACCCCTCAAGGATATCCACAATCGAGGTTTCGATCTTACCGACGAGATAGTAAAGGCTAAAGAGCATGAAGTTGATGCTAGAGCTAGCCTCTTCTGGCGATGATACTGAAGATGATGCTGATGAGGGCACCGAGAGCGAGTCCGAGAATGGGGGTGACCCCGATGGAGAAGCTGCCTACTCGAGTAGTTAGGAGTCATAGAATTTTTTCTTTTCTTTTTTCTTTTGTGTAGGACCCTGATTGGTCCTTTGTAAATATCTTCATATGTATAAAACATTTCCTTTTTTCTTTGTCTTGTCTTTATCTCGACTTCTGCCTTATGAAAATTCTGATTTGCTTATGCCTTATGAAAACTTTGGTTCACTCATGCCTTGTGAAAATTTTGATTCACTTATACCTTGTGAAAAATTTGTTCGTAAATTCGAGGCTTAGGAAACTTGATCGAAGTCGGACTAATTCAGTCTTTGTGGTCGAGTGAGTACTTGCTCGAACTCGAAGTAGGATGACCTTTAGGTTTTAGTTGAGTGAGGATATTTCTAGAACTCAAAAAATAAAACGGCCCTTAGGCTCTTGAATTAGGCCGATATGGCCTCAAAAGAATGGCTTTTTTCCCTTTTCGTCTTAAAAAGTTAACCATATAAATATTTCTCATGCCTTACCACGAGATAAGTCTATACTCATTAAGTTCTTGAGGGTTGGTGTTATTGAAACCCTTTGCTTTTTTATGCATTAGCACAAAATTGTTCGAGGGCTCGAGTAACTCAATACCCTTTAGGATTTTTCGAGGGCTGACATTGTCGAAACCCTTTTCTCATTTTGTCGAGGGTATCCTTTTTAATAGGTTTATAAAAGTATTTGAACGCTTATTTTCATTACGGAATTCGGACATCTCCGAACCGTGTTAGTTTGGCCGTAGCCTTGGGATCTACCTTTTGGGATTATTTCTCGATTACGCTTCGAACTTTTTCGAAGTGTCAGTCTCCGAGTGGGGTGGCCTTGACCTATAAAATCGAGGATTTCCTTTTTAAGGTCTTACGTATCGAGGTTTAATAATTTGATCATGTTAATTTTTGGGCGGCAGTCCTCGAGTATGGGGTAAGTTGTTTGAACTTCTATTGTGATCGGCCCTTAAGCCAGTTTCTAAAATAGATCATAAGTATGAAATTATAAAATATAAATTTTTCTAAGGCATGGAACATCTGGTAAGGAAAAATACTTCTTTCAATAGATTACACATGCGTACATATTTTTCCATTAGAGCTCGAGTAATATACATGGACACGGTTCATTTGACCGTTTGGCCCTTTATAAAATTTACCTATCGAGACCCTGTTGACACGAAGTATTTTCCTTGTAAGCATCTGCGGGTGATGCCCCCAGTATTCTAGGTTGATTGTAAAGAAGCCTTTGATACTGTTGAATTTATCTAAGTTAGCACGAACAATGGTTTCCTCATTAAAAACCTCGCCGGGAAAACCCATTTGGGAAAAAAACCGGTCTAAGGGAAAAAGAGTGTAACTCGTGCTTTCATACCTAAAGACTTCGTGTTTGGAGAATCCTTCGAGGTCTTCGATCGAACACCTGCATATGGTTAGTATAAAATATAAATGAAAATGGAGAAGGTCATACCTTAGCAATAATATCGTTTGAGGAGTGATACGTTCTAATTATTTGGTAATTGTTCGCCGTTCATCGATCCAAGTTTCTAGGATCCCTTCCCGACGATGTTGAGGATCTGATATAGTCCTTCCCAATTCGGGAAAAGTTTTCCTTCATTAAGATCTCGAGTATTGAGGGTGACCTTTCTCAGAACTAGGTCCCCGATTTTAAAGTGTCGAAGATTGGCTCTTTGGTTGTAGTACCTTTCGATCCGATGCTTCTGTGCGGCTACCCGAACGAGGGCGTATTCCCGTTTTTCATCCAGCATTTCGAGTCTTGTATTCATATCCTCGTGATTTGACTCTTCCGTTGCATATCGAAACCTGACGCTAGGTTCCCCGACTTCGATCGGGATCAGAGCTTCGGTGTCATAGACTAAAGAGAACGGTGTTGCCTCCGTACTGGATATTGACGTTGTTCCATATTCCCAAAGGACCTCGGGAAATATTTCTCTCCATTTTCCCTTAGCATCGTTCAATCTTTTCTTTAGATTTTGAATGATGGTCTTGTTTGTTGATTCGGCCTCATCGTTTCCACTAGTATGGTATGACGTCGACAGGATCCTTTTTATTTTGTGATCTTCGAGAAACTTTTTTACTTTGCTACCAATGAATTGCTTTCCATTGTCGAATATGATCTTGGCAGGCATCCCGAATCGTCATATAATGTGGTACCAGATGAAGTCTATAACTTCTTTTTCTTTGACTTTCTCGAAGGCCTGTGCTTCAATCCACTTACAGAAATAGTCAGTCATAAATAAAATGAATTTATCTTTACCTGGGGCCAATGGTAGAGGGCCAACGGTATCCATTCACCATTTCATGAACGGCCATGGGGATAAGACTGAATGGAGTTTCTCTTCGGGTTGGTGGATCATCGACACATATATTTGGCACTTATCGCATTTTCGAACGAATTCCTTAGTATCATTTTCCATATTGGCCCAATAGTATCCTACTCTGATGACTTTTGTCGCGCCCTTATTTCTCGCAAAATCGGCTTTCAACAAGACAACTATTTTAAATGGGCATTAAAAGAGGAGAGTCGCCACCTAACGATTTTTAAGGTGCGTTATGTCACCTATTTGCAATGACTCTGATTAAACTAGTCAACGCCACCAAAGATCGGGTAAAGGCTCAAGTTACCTCAAAGAGAAGGTGTTAGGCACTCCTCGAGGTCCACAACTGTGGGTCCCAGTCGAACTTAAATTATGTGGATTAGGCTACATGATCAAATAAGCAAAGAGAGTACAAAAATATAAGAATTTATTACAAAGGTCTTAATGCGAATATAGAGGTACAACTATTTTAATTCTACTAGAGAGTAAGAAAGAAAAAGAGTGGGGGAGAGAGGGGGAGGGGTCCTAAGTATTTTAGCCTAAAGGATCACCCCGTGCAACATAAATAATATTTCATAACTCCTTTGGGATAGGGTGTTACTCATATTATTCAGCGGGCACAGACTATCATCTCCTACTACTCGATTACTATGTTAAGGTTGTTTACCTAAAAGCGTTCTATTTCAATTCTAAGTCGTGCCCTACGAGTGCACTACCCGTCCCATACCTATAGCCCAGGAGGTTTTGGACCTCTATTTGGATGGTTCTAAACCTTATCTAGTCTTCTAAAAAATGAAAAACTAGGCAAAAACACATAAAGACTTCATGTAAAGGCAGTTACAGGCTCACATTAACCTCCACACTTAAACAACAAATGCATGCAGACATGTATACAAATTAGGAGGTTTCAGAATTCAGAACCTTAAGCCCTATAGACATGATTTAAGTATGGCTTTGAATCAAAGTATACGGGCAGTTTCAGATGCAGGATATTGCCCATTGACAGAATTATTCAGGCATTACAAGTTGATTTTTGAAATAGCAAGTTTTAAGTCATTAGTCCTATATGTGTTGTTCCTAGGCGATCTACGCTGTTGAATGTAACAAAATTTGTTGGGAGAAGTCCCAGAATTATTCATGCTTTCTAACAGTAACGTACATGAAACAGTGTTCGAGTGGTTTAGCATTAACCAATTATATCGAGCAATTATTCCCTATAGGCAAGATCTGTAATGCATAGTACTTAGAGCTTATTTTACTGTCATATCTTGATCCTATAGGCATATTTTTTAGGTGAACAACGCCAAGTAGAATAACTGAAATCTTATAGGCATGATTTCTAATGAATGATGCGAATTGAAAGAAAAATCAGTGACAATTAGTTCCTATAAGCAGATTATCTAATAGCATAAAGCAGTAAACATATTACAGCATTTTTTATTTATATTTACTAGCCGTCAACGTGTGTGTGCGCTCCCCTAATGGCATAATTTCTATAGTGCAAACAGTGATTGAGTAACACATATAGCAAATAAAGCACCAAGTCCTATAAGCATATTATCTACCCATTTTTGAATGCAAATATTAAAATCTAACCATTTTCCCTTTTTACTAATACCCCAATCATTTATACAAAAGTTATTACATGCCCAATAATGAATAAGATCAAAATATTTTACAAACGATGACCATAAGCCTTCAGCAGGCCCAAATAAAATACCCAACATTATTTGGGCCTTCAGTAATTCTTACACTGCATACACAGACCTCCAATAAAGAGCCACATTGAACACACGGCCCCAGAATCCATAAAGGATCCCAAAGTCAATTTATTTGACCATAGTGCCAAATATTGCACCATTTAAATCAACCAATTCAGGTATACAACAGATAATAGGATAGAGAGGGATGAATAGGAGTAGTTTAAGATTCAGAGAATCACTAAGGACCCAAGTCCTAGTGTGTCAGAGTTCACAAAGGTCTCAAATGGACCCCGAGCAGTGCTCACACTAGGGAGGTCAATGATAAAGCCTAGGAAGCCTTGGTTTTCAGCCGGCTAAGAATGAAAATTCAAGAGAGCCCAGGTAACAAGTGAAGGAAAGTAAACCAAGGTTGAGGGATAAAACTAAGGGATATAGACATAGTCAGGTTGCATATAGAGCAGATAATTGACAAGTCATAGAGTTTAAGAACAAACTTAGCAAAGATTTAGAAAACAGGTTCAAGAATTAGTGCATAAACAGTCATACATTAGCAAAATTAAGGGAAGAATAGGTTTGCAGGATTGGTGAAAAGTATCATACACAGATTCATAATACAAAAGAAAAGGTTCAAATTATGCTAAGTATTGGTCCTAGTGTTATGAAAGAGCCACACTAATTTGGTAGCAGAACTACATTTAGACATGATGGGAAAACAGATTATCACAACTACTGGTGAATCAAGGGAGCCAAAAACATGCTAAAGGGGCATATTGATTGAGAACTAGTCATGATTTACAGGATTAAAACATGCTACCTAGGCAAGATGTAACCATAGAAATTCATAATAGACTTGTACCATATAATAGATGTAAACATTCATGTTTTGAACACAGTTGACTAGTCGACTAAAGGGGATACAAATTATGCAGGTAAAGTATGTTCATATAACAGGATTGATAGCCTAAAGCCAAATTAAACACCAAAGAGGTGCTAACAAGTGCAAAGGTACCAAACAGTAGTAATTCATAACACATTGGCTAGATAGACATGAAAAGAATCTAATTTACTCGAATCAGGCTTAGGCATGCTTCGAACTATCAAGATTAGGAAGTTAAAAGTTAAGGAGACCTAAAATTGAAGTAAAACAAATAGAATTGCACACAAAACAACCTAGAAAACTCATTAAGCTAACGAACTTCAGAAGTGAAGTCATATGCAAATTGCAGATTCATAGCAATGAAATTACAAAGGTCCAGTAAGTCACCAGTTACACGAAGAACACTAAACAATAAACTTCCGCAAAAAAAAAAACTCATAATCTCAATGCGTCAAAGTTCCCAAGAGCTTCGATGAACTCTGGGCAATGCTCGCACCAAGAACAGGTTGAGTAACAAGGTCTTAATGGCCTTGGCTTTCAGCCAGCCAAAACGGAATACAAAATAACATAATAGCAAAAACCCCAATGTTTAGTGAAGAAATATCGATTAAAGTCCATCTCAAGAGGGGAAATGGGTGGGGGGATTATATAGCAGTCAAAATTGAACGAACACATAAGGAAACGAAATAAATCAAAGAACAAATAAGGAAAGAAAACATGCAAAATCAGTTCGAAATCAATTTAGGAGACAAATCCGGTAAACCCTAGGTTTTTAGGAAAAGTGTAAATCAAAGAAATCCAAATGAAATCGGACTCACATAATATGGTGTTGAACGTATATAGATGAAACAATGCTCAAAATTAAAGATTCGAACCCCTTTCTGTTCGATTTCAGAAATTATTGCTTGCCATGTTTAGGCAAGCACTTAGGTAACACCACAAACGGACAACCAGTACCAGAAAGACTCGAATATGGCAAGAAAATAGTAGTCGAATCCCATTGGGAGAGGGATTAGGTGAGGCGGCTAGGGTTTAGTGAAGAGGAGAGACAGAGAGAATAGAGGCAGCGGGTTAGAGGGAATGAGTTTAGGGTTTCTGGGTTGGGTAATTAAAAGGGAAGGGTTAGTAGTGGGTCGTTGATCTTGAAAGATCAACGGTTGGGATTTTAAAATGGACGGGGCAAGTTGATTAAATGGGTACCGATCGGGTTTTTGTAAAGGGTCATTTGGCTTTGGGCTGGGGATTCTGGGATAAGGTGTTGGGCCATTTTGGTCCGAAAATTAGCACTATATTGGGCCAATAATTAAATACAATATAATTATTTTAAAAATAGTTTATAAAAATAGTTATTAGATAATAAAATACTACTTGTGCAATAAAATGATTAAAAATAATAACTCAATATTATAAAAATATATAAAATATTATTTTAGCCCAAATAATGAGAAAAAAGTAATTATGCACAGCGTATAGGCTATTATTGTAAAATTATGTAAATAGCCTAAAAATACGAAATGTAATTATATAAAATAAATTAAAATATTATGAAGCATATATATGGATGTAGAATAATAAACTGGATGATTGAGTCATTATAAAAATAATTTAAAAGATAATATATAAATATTGAATGATTTAAATGCAAGAAAAAATGGATTTTGAAGTTTTAAAATTATGAAAAATTATGGGGAAATGCTTACATAAATCTTGTAAATTAAATAATGATGAAAAAACAATATTTTGAAAGTATTTATGCTTATTTAAAAAATATGAGGGCAAAATTGGGTATCAACAGTTGCCCCTCTTTACCGGGAATGATGAAAGAGTTGTTGGGTAAAGAAAATCATGACCGATTGGCCGAATGATGTGATTTGAAAAATGGAGGCCGAACCCTGGTTCCCGAGTTGCCTACATATCCCTAGTGTTACAGGAATCAGGCTGTGTGTAGTTCTGGATCCAACGATGAACTGAACCGGTGGAGTTGTCATCAGAATGGTCGTATGTTTCGGAAATGGTTTTTTTGGGTAGGACACTATTAGATAAATTTATATGAAATCATAAATATGAGTCTGAAACGTTATGGATGTATCTTAGAACGAGTATCTGAACGGTTATAAAGCAAAGGTGGGTAACTGATGTTGGTTGGTTACGTTGAAAACAATTGAAGGATGTGAACGTTGTGAATGGAATCAGAGCAAGAATTTCTCCCGTTTGGAGAATGGTTACCTCCTGGATTACCAGCAAAACTTAAAACATAAAGCATGCGAATATATACGTGTCACGACCCAATTTTCCCTCTGAATGGGTTCGTGACGGCACCTAGTCTAGACGACTAGGTAAGCCTAATCATTCAAGTAAATTAAGAGTACACGAGGCAAAATAGAGGAAAATAAAGTAAGGTAATACTAATACTCAATGCCGTTCGACATTTACAGCTTACTTCGCCCCAGACCCGGAATATCTACAACATCACAAGCTGAACTCTATGGTTCAATATACAAAACTGGAAATGAAAGTGTAGTCTCATATACGAACTATAACTATACTAAGATAGGAGGGGGGACTCAGAAGCTCTGTTGACGCTGCAGAAATACCTCAAAGTCTCCCAAAGATTTGCTACTCTACTGACTCCGGAATAGTGTGCTGGTACCTGGATCTGCACATCGAAAAAACATGCGCAGAAGGGCATGAGTATGCCACATTCGGTACCCAGTAAGTGCCAAGCCTAATCCCAGTCAAGTAGTGACGAGGTCAGGTTGCGGCTCTACTGAGTTTGAAAAAATAAACAGATATAATTAACAGTTAAGTAAAGCAGTAATAACTAACGGGAAGTAAAGTGAACCAGAAAGAACGAAGTAATAAGTCTCAGTTCCGCACATCATATAAATCAGTAGATTGTCGTGCAATGCAATATAGGGGAAAGTCTCAGGTCTAGGCCCGCAGTCCCAATGTAAATATGCAATTCAATGCAAGGGAAAGTCTCAGGTCTCGTCCCGCAATCCCAATGTAAATATGCAATACAATGCAAGGGAAAGTCTCAGGTCATAGCCCACAGTCCCAATGTAAATATGCGATGCGGTGCAGGGGAAAGTCTCAGGTCATAGCCTGCAGTCCCAATGTAAATATGCGATGCGATGCAGGGGAAAGTCTCAGGTCTCAGCCCGCAGTCCCAATGTAAATATGCAATACAATGTAAGGGAAAGTCTCAGGTCATAGCCTACATTCCCAATGTAAATATGTAATGCAAAATGTATATCAGATATAGCGTAATTCAAAAGTTTGGGAAAACAGTTGGCAAATATAGAGGAAGGTACTTAACCCAGTTTCAAATAATAGTAACGAGTGGAAAATCAGATAAAATAGTTGGACTTGATCAAATCTTAAGTTGCTACTCAGTTAAACCAATATCAGAAATAATAGGAATTTAAGATGAAGTATGTCATAGAAGGAAACAATGGAATTAGTGAGGATATCTCGTGCACGTACTCGACACCTCACGTACACGGGGTTTCTATGTCAAAAAAGTCAGTTATAAATGCCTAAGGGAATTTCCCCAACATAGAGTTAGGCAAGCCACTTACCTCGACTGTGATAATCAACCAATAATCACGCTCTTGCCACGAGTATCCAATTCCGGGTGGCCCAAAGCTATTCAATTTGATTGCATAATGTGAATATCATTTCAAGAAATCAAAATAACTAATTAATTCGAAGCTAATACGCGAAATTAGGAATTTTGACCAAAATGCCCCTCGGGTCCACGTCTCAGAATCGGGTAAAAGTTATTCAGAGGCACCATACTCATGGCCCAAGAGTATCATTTCATGGCCTACGAATCCCTTATAATATGATTCATGGCCTAGTACGTGATAGTCTAAGGACATCATCCTCACCGTCCAGGTACAACCTTCATGGTCCAAAGGGAATTTGCATCATGTTTAAATTATCGTAATAACCTGTATTGTAACGACCTGGCCGGTCATTATAAGAATTTGCGCCCCGATCCCCTATTTACCGCTTCTCCCATGTCTTTTCATGTTATTGGAACCTGTAGGTGCGTTGAGTGATGAAATACGGGGTGATTTTAGACACATAGTCCATAAATGTGGAATTTAGCTTTAGAAATCTGGCTTTAGCTAGAGCTGTGTGAAGACTGATCCAGAACGGAATTCTGTCGACTCTGTTAGCTCCGTTGGGTGATTTTGGGGTTAGGAGCGTACACAGAATGTGTTTTCAAGGTCGGTTGTGGATTTAGGCTTGAATTGGCGAAAGTTAGAAATTCGACGATTTCGACCGATAGGTGAGATTTTGATATCAGACTCGGAATGGATTTCCAGAAGCGAAAGCAGGTCCATAATGTCGTTTATGACCTGTGTGCAAAATTTGAGGTCATTCAGATGAGTTTAGACGTGTTTTAGCGTCGGATGTGAATTCTAGAATTTTCCTATGTTCTTAGGCTTGAATCTATGCATAATCGATGATTTTGATGTTATGAGACATGTTTTTAAGGCTCGACAAAGTACGAATAAGGTATTAGGGTCCGTTGGTGGTTTTGGTTGATGTCTCGGGAGCCTCGGGGTTGTTTCAGATGCTTAACGGGAGGATTTGGAACTTATCAAATTGCTGAACCAGGCTTTCTTCTGATGTTTCGCACCTGCGAAGGTTTTCCCCGCAGGTGCGGACACGCAGGCGTGATAGGGCTGGTCGCAGGTGCGATGGTGAGGGGGTTGACCAGTGGTCACATGTGCGACCTGGGTTCCACAGGTGCGAAACCACAGGCGCAACCAAATGACCGCAGGTGCGGCCCCAGTGGACTTAAGTGAATTCCGCACCTGCGATGCATTTTCCGCAGGTGTGGTGAAAGGGAGCAAGTGCGAGATCCCTGTGTGTTTATTCCAAAAATCTAAGGGTTTGAATTTCATAAGTCCAAAATCGTTTGAGAGCTCGGGAAGTGGCGATTATCAGTGGGTTTTGAAGAGAAGGGTCATAATTAACGTTTTCTAATCCTAATTCATTGTTTGACCATTAATCCCCGTTGTTTTCTTTAGTTTAATTAACAAAAATGGGGGAAAACCCATGGGAACTTGATGAAACTTCCCCAATCGAAATTCTGAGAATTTAGGGGGTTTTTGACATCGCATTTCGATGATTCTTGTCGAGTGAGTTCGTGAGTGAATGGATGTCCGGAAAATATAACTTTTACCCGATTCTGAGACGTGGACCCGAGGGGCATTTTGGTCAAAATTCCTAATTTCGCGTATTAGCTTCGAATTAATTAGTTATTTTGATTTCTTGAAATGATATTCACATTATGCAATCGAATTGAATAGCTTTGGGCCACCCGGAATTGGATACTCGTGGCAAGAGCGTGATTATTGGTTGATTATCACAGTCGAGGTAAGTGGCTTGCCTAACTCTATGTTGGGGAAATTCCCTTAGGCATTTATAACTGATTTTTTTGACATAGAAACCCCGTGTACGTGAGGTGTCGAGTACGTGCACGGGATATCCTCACTAATTCCATTGTTTCCTTCTATGACATACTTCATCTTAAATTCCTATTATTTCTGTTATTGGTTTAACTGAGTAGCAACTTAAGATTTGATCAAGTCCAACTATTTTATCTGATTTTCCACTCGTTACTATTATTTGAAACTGGGTTAAGTACCTTCCTCTATATTTGCCAACTGTTTTCCCAAACTTTTGAATTACGCTATATCTGATATACATTTTGCATTACATATTTACATTGGGACTGTAGGCTATGACCTGAGACTTTCCCTTGCATTGTATTGCATATTTACATTGGGACTGCGGGCTGATACCTGAGACTTTCCCCTGCATCGCATCGCATATTTACATTGGGACTGCAGGCTATGACCTGAGACTTTCCCCTGCATCGCATCGCATATTTACATTGGGACTGCGGGCTATGACCTGAGACTTTCCCTTGCATTGTATTGCATATTTACATCGGGATTGCAGGCCGAGACCTGAGACTTTCCCTTGCATTGTATTGCATATTTACATTGGGACTGCGGGCCTAGACCTGATACTTTCCCCTATATTGCATTGCACGACAATCTACTGATTTATATGATGTGCGGAACTGATACTTATTACTTCGTTCTTTCCGATTCACTTTACTTACCGTTAGTTATTACTGCTTTACTTAACTATTAATTATATCTGTTTATTTTTTCAAACTCAGTAGAGCCGCAACCTGACCTTGTCACTACTTGACTGGGATTAGGCTTGGCACTTACTGGGTACCGAATGTGGCATACTCATGCCCTTCTGTGCATGTTTTTTTGATGTGCAGATCTAGGTACCAGCACACTGTTCCGGAGTCAGTAGAGTAGCAAATCTTTGGGAGACTTTGAGGTATTTCTGCAGCGTCAACAGAGCTTCTGAGTCCCCCCTCCTATCTTAGTATAGTTATAGTTCGTATATGAGACTACACTTTCATTTCCAGTTTTGTATATTGAACCAAAGAGTTTAGCTTGTGATGTTGTAGATATTCCGGGTCTGGGGCGAAGTAAGCTGTAAATGTCGAGCGGCATTGAGTATTAGTATTACCTTACTTTATTTTCCTCTGTTTTGCCTCGTGTACTCTTAATTTACTTGAATGATTAGGCTTACCTAGTCGTCTAGACTAGGTGCCGTCACGAACCCATTCAGAGGGAAAATTGGGTCGTGACACGTATATATTCGCATGCTTTATGTTTTAAGTTTTGCAGGTAATCCAGGAGGTAACCATTCTCCAAACGGGAGCAATTCTTGCTCCGATTCCATTCACAACGTTCACATCCTTCAATTGTTTTAAACGTAACCAACCAACATCAGTTACCCACCTTTGCTTTATAACCGTTCAGATACTCGTTCTAAGATACATCCATAACGTTTCAGACTCACATTTATGATTTCATATAAATTTATCTGATAGTGTCCTACCCAAAAAAACCCTTTCCGAAACATACGACCATTCCGATGACAACTCCACCGGTTCAGTTCATCGTTGGATCCAGAACTACACACAGCCTGATTCCTGTAACACTAGGGATATGTAGGCAACTCGGGAACCAGGGTTCGGCCTCCATTTTTCAAATCACATCATTCGGCCAATCGGTCATGATTTTCTTTACCCAACAACTCTTTCATCATTCCCGGTAAAGAGGGGCAACTGTTGATACCCAATTTTGCCCTCATATTTTTTAAATAAGCATAAATACTTTCAAAATATTGTTTTTTCATCATTATTTAATTTACAAGATTTATGTAAGCATTTCCCCATAATTTTTCATAATTTTAAAACTTCAAAATCCATTTTTTCTTGCATTTAAATCATTCAATATTTATATATTATCTTTTAAATTATTTTTATAATGACTCAATCATCCAATTTATTATTCTACATCCATATATATGCTTCATAATATTTTACTTTATTTTATATAATTACATTTCGTATTTTTAGGCTATTTACATAATTTTACAATAATAGCCTATACGCTGTGCATAATTACTTTTTTGCATTATTTGGGCTAAAATAATATTTTGTATATTTTTATAATATTGAGTTATTATTTTTAATCATTTTATTGCACAAGTAGTATTTTATTATCTAATAACTATTTTTAAAATAATTATATTGTATTTAATTATTGGCCCAATATAGGGCTAATTTTCGGACCAAAATGGCCCAACACCTTATCCCAGAATCCCCAGCCCAAAGCCAAATGACCCTTTACAAAAACCCGATCGGTACCCATTTAATCAACTTGCCCCGTCCATTTTAAAATCCCAACCGTTGATCTTTCAAGATCAACGACCCACAACTAACCCTTCCCTTTTAATTACCCAACCCAGAAACCCTAACCTCATTCCCTCTAACCCGCGGCCTCTATTCTCTCTGTCTCTCCTCTTCACTAAACCCTAGCCGCCTCACCTAATCCCTCTCCCAATGGGATTCGACTACTATTTTCTTGCCATATTCGAGTCTTTCTGGAACTGGTTGTCCGTTTGTGGTGTTACCTAAGTGCTTGCCTAAACATGGCAAGCAATAATTTCTGAAATCGAACAGAAAGGGGTTCGAATCTTTAATTTTGAGCATTGTTTCGTCTATATACATTCAACACCATATTATGTGAGTCCGATTTCATTTGGATTTCTTTGATTTACACTTTTCCTAAAAACCTAGGGTTTACCGGATTTGTCTCTGGAATCGCATTCCGACCTCGATATCAAAACTTCCACTTCCAGTCGGATTTCTCAAAAACCTTCAACTTTCTATCTTTAGCCAAATGACTCCAAAATGACCTATGGACATCTAAATTCACTTCCGATCACTGTGAGCATGTGATTTTTACTCGTCATATCGTCCTATAAAAATCCCAATAAATCAATTA